>JAUTDX010005640.1:0-35012 GCA_030844895.1 Ambrosia x helenae
GAAGACAATGTCAGAAGAATGTGTGCCAGGAAATCAGAAACTGATCAAGTGTTGCAGAAAACAGAGAATGAAAACAAGATGCTGAAAGTAGGTCCAGTGTTTTCTTGGATGTTTTTTTTGAAGTATTATGTTATGAAGTAGGTCTAGGGCATGTGCAGGTGTAGGGTATGTGCAGGTCTCGGATGTTTTTTGGTGGTTGTGCAGTCATGGTTTCTAGGTTTGGTGCATGTTTTTTGTAATGAAAGTAATGAAAGTCATGTTTTGATGAAGATGAATGAATATTATATAATGAATGTTTTGGTAATGAAATGAATATAATGGATTAATGAATGTTATTGTGTATGAGTCATATGTTAATGTTATTGTTATTGTGAATGATTGTATGTTATTGTTACTGTATATAAGTCATATGTTAATGTTACTGTTATTGTGAATGATTGTATGTTAATGTTATATGTGTATGAGTCATATGTTAATGTTGTTGTTATTGTGGATGAATGTATGTTAATATTATTGTGAATGAGACATATGGTTAGTGAATCAGTCATGTTAATGGTTGTGCAGGGTCAGAATGTTAATGAACATGTTAGTCACTGTAGGTTAGTGTCAAATGGGTCAAGGTGAATGAACATGTCAAATGCAGTTTGTTAATGATTGTCAAATGGGTAAAGGTTATTATGTTTGTTGAAATCAGTCATTGATGATGTTTAATGTTGGAATCAATTACTGTTAATGGGTCAGTATTGTTTAATGTTATGTTTTAATGTTAAATGTTGAAAAAGTCATTGATGATGTTGTTTAGTCACTGTTAATGGTCAGTTTGTGCAGCTTGAATGGTGTTGGTTTTGTGCAGGTTGTTAATGGGTCAGGGTATGTTGGTCATTTTGTGCAGGTTGAATGGGTCAGGGTATTTTGGTTGATAATGGGTCAAGTTATTTTGGTTTGAGCAGGTTGTTAATGGTGTTAGAGTTTGTGCAGCTTATGTTAATGGTTTGCATTTTGTTTGTGCAGTTTGGTTTGTGCAGCTTATGTTAATGGCTTAGTTTTGGGCACTTTAGTTTTGGCCAGTTTGGTCACTTCAGTTTTGGTCACTTTAGTTTTGGGCATTTTTTGCAGCATATGTTAATGTTTTGTGTAGTTTGGGTCAGTATGATCATAGATTTGTTGCAGCTTATTTAAGTCAAATGGGTCAAGTATGCAAATGGGTCAGTGTGATCATGAATTGAATGTCATTTCTAACGGTCATTTTGCCCTGTATAACGACCATATTCACTACAAATAAAATAAAAAAGCACCAAATGACCAAACAATCCAATTAGTAAGATGGATAAAAAAAAAAAATAAAAAAACAAAAGACTAAAAACCAAACACACACTCAACATGAACATGCTGCTAATGATCAAGATCCAAAGGAACAAGATGTTGTTCATGATCAAGATCAACAACCACCAAGATCCACAGCCACAAACTGCTCCTGATGATGAAGATGATCCAATAATTGATGAACAACCAAAACATGCTACTGATGAGGAACATGTGTAGTTGAATCAGTTTGCAGATCCACTGATTCATAATCAACAAGATGCTGCTGATGATGAACATGATCATGACGGAAAGACAGAAAAGGAATAGGAAGAAACTAATCCATACGACCGATTATTGATCCTGAGGTTTTGAAAAAAGCCTAGGATTATGCAGACTCTGATGATGACTGGTACCATGACCCGTATGAAGATGAGCGTCGGTCTGATTCATTCTCTGATGACGATCGTCACTGGAAGTGAAACATATAACAAATTGGAGGAACATCACTCCATATTTCATTTCGTAGATGATAATTTGAGCTCCAATTGGACATTGTTTGTAAGACCCTAACCCGTAAACCTGAGATTGTCATTTAGATTTCCGAGTTTAGGCCTTAACTAAAATTCACTCCCGATTAAAACATTGGTAACTACAAAAACATAACTCAATGAATCCCACCAATTTTTTTTTGTTTTTACATTTTATCTACTAAAAACTTGTATTACAGTTTGTGTTTTAAACGGGACGGTCTATTGCGGAAGCCTTTTAAGTGTTCGGGTGTGCTCGGTTCTCTCGTGACTTGATCCTTGCTCCAGAACATCCAACAGATGTATACCTACACCATTACACAAGAAATGGTTAGTGGGATTGATAATAATGCATTTAGATTGGTGGGAGTGTCGAAACACCTCAAAACGAAACGATCAAGTTTGAATGACAAAACAAAATTTTAGGAGTTTACACGCGCCGTAAGCTACGGCTCTGACCGTATCTTACGGTCTGGGGTTGCGGCTCTGGAGCTTGTTTTTAGCTTTAGCCTTCATTTCCTTGCTTATTTTCCCCCGATCTTTGGGTGTTTTTTAAATCATGTTCAAACCTCTTCTTAAAGGCATTTGGGGACTTATTTAATAGGACTTAATGAGTTATTTGAAAGCTTCTAAGCCCACTCGGACTTAGTTTGATTACAATCCCGTGATTTAACTATGGCTTTTAGACATACTTGGCGCCAAGGCGCGCATTAAGCTTAGTTAGAATAATACTTACCGAATTGGCCTTCACACCTCTTAGGGGTTGTTTTCGAATTGAACTCACTTTGCCCAAAGGCTTTTATCTAACTACGAACTTACCGGGCGGTGTTGACCCATACCTTGCATCCATTGTGATTACTTAGGCATCGAGTGCCCAATTTCTGAGTGTTCTCCTGCATACATTCTAGATTGAACACATTAGTCTCTTAAGACTCAATGGTAATACATTTACCATTGGACCCGTTAACCATGAGATTCCTAAGCTTAGAATACCGGCTTTGAATATCGGGTTCGAATGATGAGAAAATCACCATTTGACCCATTAAGGCTAACACTATGCTATCCAAGTTTTTATCTATGGTTCAAGTGACAACAACACTTGACCCGTTTACCAAAATGTCTAACTACTTCATTATATTGATTTCATTAATTCATTGCAATTAAGACATCATTTTCCACATATCCTTACTAATTGACCCGTTTTGATGGATTTCACCATTCGGTCACATCTTATTGTTTAATTTAATACCATAAATCTTATTTTGATACGAGTTCACATAAATCGACCCAATTAAGGGATTTCACCTCTTTGGGGTTTACCTTTATTACCCACATAAGATTAAAACCAATCTATACAACACTTATGCCATATTTATAATCTAATAATGTAAGTAAAACTTACCTTGTATTCACCTCATTTCCTTGCACTTAAGGCTTGTATTCGCTTGACCCGTTTGCTTGTTGATCCATCCTTTCCAAGCTTGCACCTAGCTTGACAAGATCAACCTTCACTATACTCATAAGATTGATCAAGTTAGTCATCATTTCCAATAACTAACACATCTCATGAGTTTATTCACCCATTTCATCTAGGTTTGAGTTTGGGTCAGTTTGACTCCTAAAAGTCAAACTGTCCATAAACATATTCATGTAAACTAGCTTAGGCAATGATGCACACAAGTACTAGGCTTTCATTCCCTATACTCATCTCATCCTAAAACAACTTTTAGTGTTAAAGAAATGGGTATCTAGACAATCACATGTGTTAAGTTAATAAAACCACCTTATTTTCACTGCTGCGCTTTTTGCCCAGCAGCTGTTCGGGTTTGCTTTTACCCCTTCTAAACCCCATAATCTGATTTCGACTTTTAAATACAAAATGTGTTACGTTCAAAGAGCTTTCCAGGCATATAAACAACGCCTCCTAACGATTTTTCTATGATTTTATATGAATAATTAAAGATCAGGTCAGAAACATATTATGTGCAGCGATTTCCTTTTCAGCTGCTGTAATTGACCATTTTGACCCATTTAAAAGTCCGAATTAGTTGAACATGTTCAAAGATGGATCGTGCTTCGTTCAAAGACCTTTCCAGGCGTATAAAGAACACCTCCTAACGATTTTTATGAATATTTTAAGATCAGGTCAGAAACATATTTTTAACCAAAAAGCTTTGCTGTCAAAACAGAAATTTCAACTTTACATGGCTGTTTTGACCCACTAAAACTCAGAATTAGCTTGTGATGACTAAATATGAAATGTAATATGTGCAACAAGCTTTTCAACGATATAAGGCTCGTCTTCTAACTCCTAATAACGAATGAGATATGGCCCTTACAAGATGATCACCTAGGGCTGTCAAAAGTGACGAATTTTACACTATTTGACCCAATTCAAGTTCATGTAAGCATTTTATCAAACCCCTTATATGCACCATTTTTCATTATGTATTTTCAAGGTGTTCAAGACTTTCTAGACTCCACCATGGCTTAATTAACCATTTGCACATGATCTATTTACCAACTAGCACACATACATGATATTAATCACATAGAAATTGCAAGATTTTACCACATACTAGAGTAACCCATGTTTAGGGTAAAAAACCACTACTCATACATAACACACATTCACTATTTCATATGAATCAACAACATATAACACTTTATCACGTTTTATAACTCCTATGATGTATACTAACACATAGCAACCTATAGAAGCTCAAAAAATCACGTTTGATATGAACCCTAATTCACCATCTTTCACATACAAGTGTTTTAGGTGAAATCAAAGGGGTCTAGAGATACCTTATGATGTGTAGAACACTAGATGACTAGAATTTACACCATGCACCAAGAATTCTTCTTTGATTTGGGCAAATTATGCTAGAGGGTGTTTGGGATTGAGTTTGGAGATGCAAAAGTGCTTTTGGTCAAAAGTGCTTATTGGCTTATGACTTTTTGAAAAGGAGTTTTAAAAAAAAGTGTTTGGATTAGCTTTTGAGACAAGAAACGTCAAAAAGTCAATAAATTGTTATTTTTTTAAGTGTTTCGCTTAACTTGTTGCGAATATTGGTTGTATGAGTGGTAAATTTGTAATTTTTTTCCAAAAGTCAAAAGCCAAAAACTAAAAGCCAGGATTTCTAACTTTTCAAAAACAGCTTTTTTCACCCTTAAAAGCCAAAAGCCAAAAGTCAAAACAGAAAGTACTTTGGGTTACACAAACAGCTTATTGACTTATTAGCTTTTTCAAAAAGCCAATAAGTCAATAAGCACTTTTGAAACTCAATCACAAACACCCTCCTAGAATGGTGTAGGTGTTTTGTTGTTGAAGGAGAAAAGGACCTCCTGATGAAAAAAAAAGAACTCGACACACACATACAAGTGTGTGTTCACACCCCTTTCTACAATTAACACACATCATTTGGCTAGTTGTCAACTACAACCCCTCATGTTCTCCCCAAAGTCTTTTGGTTATTAAAACTTAATTAACAAAACTAGCTTCAAGTGTTATTCCCATAATAGGACATAACCCAAGTTCTTATTATTTGAGTCTCGTTTTATTATTTTTCTAATCACGCCTAATGGCGTAATTAGATAAACCGTATGATTTTGGGGTGTTACATTGTTGATCTCAAATTGAAGTAAAACATTGAATTGCACATTAGGGTTTTCAAATGGAATTGGGAAGAAGAAGAAGACTGCTTCTTCAAATTATAACGTTCATTTACGAGTTGAAATGACCATAATACCCCTCACGTGAGCTGCACGTGAGGGTGATGTAACGGCAAATAGACGGACGTTAGCTAGAGGGACGTAAAGTGTTAAAAAACCAAACCACAGGTATTCAGGGTGTTAAGCCTGGGTTGAACCTGTTAGTTTAGACAAACAACAGGGACGAAAACTGCAATTTTCTCTAGAAGTTATAGTTTAATTAATTTATGGTTTTTATAAACCAAACGGGCTTGTCCTGATTGCTAAGTGTTATTTGCCTTATGTACAAGGCTTTTGAATCAAAACCGCTATTAAGCCGGAGGTCTCACCTGAAGCAGCCTCTCTATTCCCAGGGGTAGAGGTAAGACTGTCTATATTTTACCTTCCTCAGATCTACTTTAGCTTTGCTATGGTGGGATTAACTGAGTATGATGATGATGATTTTTATAATCATTATTATTTAGTTACTTTTTTAATTTAATCACACAATTAATCTACCTGTCAACAGTAAAAACAAAATAATAGCATTGATAGTGAGAACCCATTGAACAATCTTATTGTTACCATCAGATACCCCGTCATACACAATATTATATGTATATAAGAACGAACTAGCTAGCAACAGCTTGATAGCTAGCTTTGTTAAAATGGCACGTATAACTCCCTTAGTTAGTATTAGTATTATCTTAAATAAATGTCCAAATCTATGATGTCACAATGCATGCCTCTTCTATATATATAATAGCCTGATTCTCTTTGATTCTACCTCTTTATCTTCTACAAGCGAAAGCTTCTAATCATCTATGAGTTCAAACTAGCTATCTACATCAAGTAGTGAAGATTTCAACATATCATATTGGGTCTTTGTGATCAATATGGGTTCGTTGCCGTCAGAGATAGAAACAAATGCGAAGAGGATGAAGGGATTAATTGCATGCTGTGGATCGTTCTTGATAACTAAAATTGGTGGTTTGATTTTGCTTTTATGGAAATAAAGTATCATCCTAGTAACAGCCAACTATGATGGTTCCTTTTGGCCTCATCATGTTCCTAACACCGGTCTTGGCCTGTCTGGTTATTTTCATATCCGACACCTGCACACCAACCAATTCCCAACATGTATAGATCAATTTTGTTTTTTTCTTGATCAGTTTTGTATTCTCATTTTTGTGATTCGCGATGATATCGATGACCTATGTGATTGTAGAACAAAATCTTTCACTTGTATATATCTAAGTTAAAAAAACAAGTTAAGTTGTGTTATTTTCTTGTAATGTAGTTGAGAAGTTTGTGCTTGAGAACACGACACTAGATCCGACAAATGTGATGACGACAAATATATATATATTTAATGTTTTAATGGAAGGCAAGGGTTAACGTTGAACATCAATTGATCAAACCTTCCCTGGTGCATAATTGGATATTATCACCTGCTAAGGTGAAGCCTTCCTTGGTGATCAATGGGTTTTAGATAAGCCTAACAATGAGTTATTTTAATAAAACTTTATAAGGTATATATGCCATTAAAAAGAGAAATTTTATAAGGACTATTATATTAACTTACTGTGTTAGAAACTAGTGGCATTCCGAGGACTGAATATATATTGTGTACACTAAGTAATAAAAGAAGTTACATATTAAAAAAAAATCATGTATTTCACATGTTTAATAAACGTGTATATTAAAAGGGTGAATAAATATGATGTTATTGGTTAACACACGTTCGTCAAGATATGTTGATGAAAAATCGAACTTTGATCTGTGCGTTTTTAACTTATTGTAACATTTCACTTTGTTTATTTTTTATTATTAGATTACAAACTTGTGTATAACATGAGCTATAACATTTACTTTGTTTTTTTATTTATTATTAGGTTGGAACTTGTATATTATACCTAGTTGAATCAATGAAATATTAAATAGTTATTAATAAGCGAAAAAATAAAACAAAGTAGTTCAGTGCAGAAATATCAAATTAATAAATGATAATTATGATTTAATAATATTATTTTATAGGAGAGAGAGAGAGAGTTAGGCTAATTATGATTTAATATATTAATAATATTATTATTTAATTAAAGGAGAGGATACCACATGACAATAGTTAAAATCTTTTATTAGAAGTGGGGTAGGATACACAAAGCACATACTACTGATACATCCAAAAAGGCTATTTCTGCACCTCAATACAAGTTGTATAGATCTATACTGCTCGTATAAAGGTATAGAAATAACATCATTGTCAGCCATTACGTATACGCCACCCAGGTTTTTGATCAACATAACCTAAGTCATGTTTGCAGGTTGATGAAATCTATACATGCTTAAGCAAACGCCTAAGGCATGGTATCATCGGTTACATTTTGCAATGTCATTTCAAAAGCTCTACATCTGATAATTAACTGGTTGTTTGTATATAAATGTAGAACCGACATTGCACACCTAACATTATATGTTGATAATATTATCTTCACAGTCTCTACTCTCTAGTACTTCACTTCTATATTAAGGAAATATCTTGTGTGTTCAAAATGACAAATCTTGGCAGGTTACATCAATTTCTAGCATTGAAGTTCAACATTAACACGATGACCTGTTTCTTACACAAAAGATCATATGACATGCTAAATTGCAAACCAGCCCAAACACCTACGGACACAAACTCCAAACTTAGTGCTACCATTGGTTCTTTACTTACCGATGTTCAATTTACTGTAGTTTTGCTAGGGCACTACAGTGTTTGACTTTATTCGACCAGACATTGTTTATGCAGTACGACAGGTATGCTTGTTTATGCACGCTCAATGTGAGACACATTAATTTCCTTAAACGCATCATGTGATGAATTAAAGGCACTCTAGATTATGGCATACACCTATCTTCCTTAAAATCATTAATCTTATTGCTTATTTGGATGCGGATTGGGGATGTTGTCCGGATTCTAGGCGAATCAACATTGGGTTATTGTGTATTTTTTGGGGACAACTTAGTATCTTGCCTTCCAACGACAACAAACAATCTCCATATCAAGTGTTGAGGCTGAGTATGGATGTATAGCTAACACTGCTGCAGCTGAAGTGACATGGCTTCAAAATCTTCTTCTTGAGCTGCATGTCCTAGTTTGACATGATTCTATTATATACAACGATACACTTCGGCTATACATGTCTCATAACCCGGTACAACATCAACATACCAAGCACGTGGAAATTTATATTCATTTTATACGAGAAAAAGTTCGTCTTGGTTATTTTATTTGCGTTTTCTATGTTCCCACTGACTATCAGTAGATTGATATCAAAGGCCGTTAGATCTACTTTAGTGTCATGTCTCACGTGCTTTATATTTACTAAAATCAAATTTTAATAAGAGTAGGTAAATTGGTACTTGAGTTAATTGCAGTTTTCATCACTGTGGTTTACCCAAACTATCAGGTTCAGCACGAGTATAACACTCTGAGTCCTTGTGGTTTGTCGGGCTAACACTTTACGTCTCTCTAATTAACGTTTGTTAGTTTTTCTTGTTAGTTTGTGGGTGAAATTCTATTATACCCCTCAATCTTATGTGAAATGACTATTTTACCCCCATCTTCTTCTTCTCCAACCAACCAACCCACCCACCCACCACCACCACCATTTCCTCTGTCACACTCTGCTCCTGCTGTTCACTTAACCTCTCGACTAGCAGAACCCAGTTGCGGTAGTTGTGGCGGTGGAGGAGGAGCAAAGGAGAGTCAGGTCGCGTTGGTGACGAGTGGGCCCCACCTGAATCTATACACATATATTAGTGGGTTGGTTTGAGAAGATGGTGTAGGTGGCGGTGTTTGCAGGTGGTGGTGGTGCTTGCAGGTGGTGATGGATGGGTAGGTCGGAGTTCCGATCATAATCCCACTTCCAACCGAACATCGGAACAGAGGAGAACGTAAAGGCTGGTGATTGATGACCGTCTGTCGTCAGGGTCATACAAAACCTAAATAACCTAGGTAGCCAGGGTAAGTAGGGAATATCGAATCCACGAGGAGCATGTGGTTAATATCACATAAATTATTTGTTCGTCTAATCTAGTTAACAAATAAATATAAAAATACAATTATGAAGTTTGCTAGTTTTATCTTTTTGTTTGTTTTATAAAAATGTTGAAATGATAACAAAATAATCTAAATAAATAATAAAGATAAATGTAACTTCCACCCGGATCCTATTTGTATAATCTTGCAACCTATTCGATTTAACTACAAGAACACCACATAGACATGACCTTGGTTATCCTGTCACAATAACTATTCAGATTGAAATAATAACTAGGGACATGTTTTCAACGTAAACCGTACGCCTAATTATCCTATACAAATATCAACCAACCTCCCTATGATGCCAGAAATCACAGTTAATAGATAAATTGGTTCAAATATAAGCAAGGTTTATTCAATCCAACACAAGTAGTATAAATACTAGTTCATACATAATCAAAACGAGTTAAGAATACAAAATCAATACAAATATTCACCCGGGAGAAATCACGGATTACTTAACCACTCATAGCTAGGGTAGAAGCCTCCATCTTCTTTCCCCTTATTTCTCTTTATTCCTTGTACGATCCTCCTCTGGCTTGCGTGCCTCCGCAGCCGTCAAAAACTCCCCAGCCAAGAAAGTTCCTCCTCTTTTATTTCACTGCACCGACTTGATTGTTGTAACGGGCCCAAATGACAGCCCAATAGTTTCATCCTTAGCCACCGACCCATGATGCTATTAACCCATTTAACTCTGTTTAATTTTATGTTGCATTCCAATATTACTCCTTTTGTTCCCTTGCAACAATTAAACAGCAAATTAATTCACATGATAATTATTAACCAACAATTAATTAAACCAATTAACTCCACACTATAATTTGATGAAAGTTTACGAAACATTACAATTCCTTTACTTTCATGTTTTCCTTTTTCATGCACTTTGAGTTATTAGACTATTTATTTGTTATAATATATCATTTAAGCTCATGTCATCTTCAATCTACAAAATAATATAACTAAGGGAAACTAATATATTTTACGCTAATATCAATACATTTTTATCATAATTAGTAATTATAACATGTACCTAAAATGCAGCGATCAGTGATTTTAATGGCAACAATATATGCTCTATATTTTGTAAAAAATCAAGTTGGATGGTCTAGAGCTTTGTATCAATTAACCTTGCTTTCCTATTAAACAATGAGTTAAACTAATTGAATCAATGGAGTGATAGTTTGAGTGAAAAACACGTTGAAGAACCAAAAATACCTGAATCATTTGTTGAAGATGAATTTGTGTCAGAGAGTGAGTTTTCACTTCCTAATGATGAACCTGAAAAAGTGCACTCGTATAAATCTACAAGCAAACCAGCTGCTACTGAAACTGTTGAAAAGGAACAAAAAGAATTTGTGACTGTCCCAGTGGTCAAAGATGATGGAGAGGCCATTAAAGAGATATTCTAGGTTGTTTGGATCATTACTCGTCCTTGTGGTTTTTTAGGTGGGTTGGTGAGTTTTTCAGTGGATCTATTGGGTTGAAGGTGGATCGATTGCAGGTGGTGGTGGTGGTGATTGGTGGGTTGGATGGAGAAGCTGGGGTATATTAGTCATTTCACCCACAAACTAACAGAAAACCTAATGGCCGTTAGTCTCGACAAAAGTCAAGGATTCAGGGTGTTATACTCGTGCTGAACCTGTTAGTTGGTGCAAACCATAGAGATGAAAACTGCAATTAACTATTGATACTTTGTGGGAGATAGGTTTCTTTCGTAAGTATAAACTACCCGACCCTTATCTCATGTTGCATCTTCTTAATGTCTGGTACAATCCTAAGATTAAAAAAAAACTTGATTATGTTTGCCAACATACAATAGACAATAAACGTACTATTGAGTTTGCTTAATTGTTTTTCCCCAAATACATCTCACATGTGAGAATACTAGCGATCATTATCTTACCACTTACCAGAATCATTGCCTCATCTCAGTTTGCTCTGTGTTATTTTATTATTGAATGAGTCAAATATCAAATCATGATCAGGTCATCCCACTCACACTGAGCTAATTCCGTTAGTCCTATAATTCTTCTTGCCCCATGCATGCCTGTCAACTAGTTATTTATAGTGTTATTGGTATTAATTAAGGTTCAAATTGTGTGGTTGAGTCAAAGTTTGATTACAAAATACAGAAAACGTCCTTTATGTTTACCCAAAGTTGCAGGTTTCGTCCTTTATCTTTAAAACTTGCAGGATACATCCTTTATCAAGGTTTCTGTGCAGATTTCATCCTTTACTGAAATTTTGGTTGCATAAAACGACCTTTACCACTAACGGTGTTTAATTATGTCGTTAAGTTCCCCTCACATGCCATGCATGTGAGGGTATTTTCGTCAATTTGTATATTAAATGACGTTTTCTGTAATAAAAGTCAATTTGTATATTAAAGGACGTTTTATGTAATAAAAACAAATAACAACAATATAACAAAAAGCTAACTACTTTTTACCCATACTTATTTCGACTTGTTAAACAGTGGAGCTTTAAAACAAATCGTATACCTTCAACAGACTTTGGTTGCTTCACTCACTCTGCATCCAAGAATTTTGGCGCCTAGCTTTTGAACCTAAGGGCCCCAAATGACCTTGCGCATTTTAAAACATCTATACAGCACACACGAAGTTGAATGATATATCCACATATAATACTATTAATATGAATAAGCAAAAGCAGATACCCGCAAAATTTGTATCCGATCAGTTTACAAAACACTTGGTGCTCAAAACAACCGAGTTGTTGACCAAAAAAGATGGTGTCACCTTGTAACATAATTAGTGCACCTAGTTTTGTTCATATGCTTATTTCAAACTAAAAACACACCACACGATATCATTGCTCTTTTCCCAAAATGATACGCTTTATGCACATTTCACTTCAGCAGTCTTGATGATGTCAATGAATTCCGGCTAGGAGAAAAACAAAGTGAAAATGGTTAGAACACTACAGATCAACTCATTAGCACCATACTTGCATATAAACGAACATAACAAAGATAACTCGACAGAACATAACCAAAATTTCACTTCGCGCTTAAGACAATATTCAGGTGAGATCAGGTTTCACTACAGATCAACTCATTAGCATCGATACTTGCATATAAAAGAACATAACAAAGATAACTCGACAGAACATAACCAAAATTTCACATCCGGCCTCTCAGCAGCCTTGATGATGTCAATGAATTCCGGCTAGGAGAAAAACAAAGTGAAAATGGTTAGAACACCTGAAATATCCAAACCACCCTTGGCATTATGGATGACAGAATGGCTGGCCCGATCCATTTAACATGTTGGAGTTCAACATATATTACTTAATTGATTCGTGTAATGTTTTATTAGTAATGGGTCAAATGGGTATTTAAAAAAGATAGCTAAAAAGGAAATACTTTGGATTGTGGAAAGTTATTTTTGATACGTAAAACTTCATAATTTAATATATTTAAAAAGTTAGATAAATAATGAAACATCACAACTTATGTAACTATAGTCAAGACACTAATTGTTATGCAAAAGGTTTACATAAAACGTCCTTTAATATACAAATTGACTTTTATTACAGAAAACGTCCTTTAATATACAAATTGACGAAAATACCCTCACATGCATTGCATGTGAGGGGGAGTTAACGACAAACAGTAACAGAGTTAGTGTAAAGGATGAAACCTGCAACAAAAACCTCGATAAAGGATGTATCCTGCAAGTTTTAAAGATAAAGGATGAAACCTGCAACTTTGGGTAAACATAAAGGACGTTTTCTGTAATTTTGTCAAGTTTGATATTATTTCTAGCTAGTGATATTATTTATAATGTTACTGGTATTTATAATGTTACTGGTATTAATCACCTGTATCATTATTCTTAGTTTGGTTTATTCTTTACGTCGTAAAAAGGGCCGACCCATTAACAAAAAGGTAGACGTTTTAGCCCAATTTTAATATTTGCTCCTAAGTTGAGTTGAAATGAATTCATCTTATTTTCCATAATAATCTATACTATATTATAATGCATGAGGCAGGGACTTCTTAAAACTTAAGTAATACAAATATAATTGCTTAAAGTACAACACTTAATGCACATGATAAAGATATTTTAAGGGCAAATATGTCTTTTAGTTAGTTTCTAACAACTTATACTAAAAAAATTGCTTGTAGAAGCAAAGCCAAGAGGAGGTTAAATAAACCCGAAATAGGTGGAGAGGATCAAGGTCTCAAATATATCTTTTTAGTTAGTTTCTATAAACACTAACTTCTCTGCATTCCTAAATCCTCACAAGCACTTTCAAATTTTGAATTCTCCATTGTCTACAAAGACAGAAATAATTAAAGAGATAGAGCCTGAATCCACTTTCCATTTCCTCAACCCCCCCGTCGCACAACCTCCACCCTTAAAATCTCAGATATTCTTTTTATACAATCGTGTTTGATGTTGGTTTAGAAGGAGAAAGATCCATTTTGGTTCACAAACGTTTTTAGGTTGTATCTTCAATCTTGTTTGTTCTACAGTTCGTGTTAAAGCCAAGCGAGCCAAAGCTAAGGTTAACTGAGTTTTAGGTAATTTTGTTTCTGATGATACTTGATTAATGTTTTAGACTAGGCTTATTATTTTAGTAAAATTTTGATAATTACATACCTAGCACCAGATAGGTCATGTGAATTTTTTTGTTGTTGTTGCTGATAAACTTAAAGCTCATGTTTACGGATTTCAGTATGAATCTAATCACTTATAGGAATCTAAGAGCATGCTCCTGCTTTAGCTTTATGCCCTGCAACATACAAATGTATCTCAACTTCTAAGAATATTAGTGTCATTTTCCGCTATGCACCACCATAGTAAGATGTCATATGTTCTTATTTTTTGACTTTGAGTATCAATAAAATTACTTTCATTTTCAAAATTTGTATTGATCTATCTAATATATGAGGAGGACAATAACTACATATAAAAGTATAAATCTACAATGCATTCCCAAATATACGTACACTTACTATTATGAATTAGTTCTTCGTGTGGATACGAGGATTTGTGGACATAATAATCGAGAGCCATATGGTTAGGAAGACTCAATAAGAGGAGAGGTTAGACCATCAAGGCCGGCGGTTTCGCTACGCATGTGGGCTTATGAATAACGAAGTTGCAAATACCAAAGGGATTATGAACAAGAGTCAACCTTCGGTAAGAGACAACTAACCTTTGCCATCATTAAATGAAACTAACTATATTTTTTATTACATATTTGCCAATTGTCATGTTTAAAATGCTATTTAGTTGACCGTTGTAGTATTGACTATGCGTTTAATTACATATGCATTTAGTAGTATCTCAATGTTGATGTTTAGCTGATGCAACTTGAATATATACTTAATCTTGCATTAATATGTGTATTTTATGCAACCAAATTATAGGCAACAAGTTTGCGTGCCGAAGGAAGGTATACAAAAGTCGAACCTCATTTAATTCTAGCAGATTGCTCCCTTATCTGATTGAATAAGAAATGACAGAGGAAAAAAACCATCAACACATGTGTAGTATCTGAGTTGGTTAGGTGTTTAATTTAAAATATATGGATCAGTGCCCATACGACCCATATCGCCAAAGTGTATCTAGGTCATACGACCCGTATCGCCAAAGTCTATCCAAGTCATACAACCCGTTAGGTCGACCAACAGTTTTGCGCATATATCACCCATGGTAAATTTCACCAAATATTTAATAAATATTCTTATGCAGGTTATGATATGATCTTATATAATCCCACTATATGTTCTTTCATATTTTGTCAGGGAACGTATCAAATTGCTAAATTGAATGGCACAAAAGTTTCTATGAAGATACGAGACAAAGATAGCTATTCTGACGATGAAAGCATTTATGTGGTTAGATATCGTTTTTCCTTATGTTAGCCTTTGATATAAACTAGATGGAATATTCATTTGCAAACTGGTGTACAACTTATACCTATAACTCAAATATTTTTCTTAATCATTGTGTATATAGATAGAATCATAAAAAAAATTGGTGGGTTGGGTAATGTGGCATTGAACACGAGTAAGTTTAGGTGTTGGCTTGGTTGACCTCATACAAAGTCATACACTTTTTTTTACAAAAAAGTACAGTGTGTGATATATGATTATTAGTGAAGTTTCATTATTTTTAAAGAATATGTATTTTTTTTTGTTTGGAAAGTTTTATCATTTATGCACCAAAAACTTCTCCTGACTTTACCCATTTGTGATTTGACTGTTGTTTGCATAGAATTTTCGATATCAATTCAAAATATGATCCTTTATCAGACATGGGGATACATGATCCAGTGAGGAGATGGCATATCAAGTAAGTAATTGATGTGTATTTTTATCGAGTTTGAGCTATTAAGTTATGAAGCAAAGATTAGATCAATACATGGGAAGCGAGCTAGGTATTTGCCTCTACTAGAATATGAAAAAATCTATCCACTTTATTTCATTAATACATGTTAGTAAGAATGAAGATTTACTTACCCATAGTTTTTATGGTACTTAATAGTGATAAAATATAATATTCATAGGCTGAAATATACCTATGGTTAGCAGTAGTTGACCAATCAAGGAACATTGACATTATTTATGGACAATTTGACTTGGACTAAGATTTTACTCCGTAACAATTAGGGTATAATGTGAAAATTAATTAATTATATAACTATCCAATTTTTAAAATGGACCATTATTTATGGACAATTTGAAATGGCCATAATATATTATCAAACATGATTGTGGAAAAAAAAAGATTACTGGGGTTCTTGGATTTCTTGAACTGCCTATCAAGCTATCAACTTTTTAATCACCCTTAAATGCCCATAATCTTTTGTATTATTAATGCAACTCAAAACATGTAGTAGTGACTTTGAATCTAAGCCGGACCTTTTAATTTTTTTGTTAACTTCATATGTAAACAAATGACCTAATAAAAGGATAATTATGCGCTTTCATGCTGCGAAGTGTGGGTCTATGTTAGCCCATAAGAGGATTATTGCTAAAAGGTGTGAAATTTATTTTTCTAGATAAGATATAGAGAATACTACAAGCGACGAAGAAAGAGTCAACAAGGTCGAGCATGCTTTGCTTTGCGCAAGTCTTTCTGTCACCATTGTCATCGACGAAAAAGAATAACAAAATCACGGAGGTCAAAATACGGATGGAAATAGCTTGTGTTCATGAGCACTTTTATAGCGGTTGTTACTTTAGCTTTTTGCTGACTTCCTAATATATTTGTACACTAACCTTAGTAGTTAGTATAGCCATTTTTGTGGTTTAATGTGCTTGCATAACGAAATTACTTAAAAAGATTTGACTATAAAATTTAGTTCGTGAGGCCAAGTAAGACTCGCAAAGGTTGTAGTCATTCAACTAAAAAAACAAGGATTTTTTTAGTAGCACAATTTTACGACCCAGTCTGGTCATATGGCTAGAGTTTTTTTAGTATAAACTGTAAATCAAACCGTTCGTTACATTTTGAAATCGACCATCTGAAAGTAAACTAAAAATTGACTGCAGAGCCGTACCGGTTAAGTTTTAGGTGGTTTCGTGGTTTAAGTCAAACCGTTAGCACCCCTAATTTATATGGGAATGAAGATGCAACTTGCAAGTGCTTTCTCTAATTAAACACCGTAATGGTCTTTGCTTGGAGGTATAAACTTTATGGCAATATATGTAAATATATGTTTCTAGCATGTATGTACGACATACATGTAACCATGTATGTCAATGGTGTAAATGGGTAAGAATCTTTAGTGAGTAGATCACCATAGAGGATTAGTAAACTAATAGAAAAAAAGTATGACGCTGTAAATTTTTTTCCCGCCGCATCGCGCGGGTTCCTTACTAGTATTAATAAATAAAATATGCTGTCAACAAAAAAGTATTTGATACAACCAAGTTAAGCTAGAATGCACACAAGTTACAAGTTGAGGTTAAGTGTTATAAATATCCTTAAACCTTTATAGGAGTGTTACTAACATGGTTAATGAGGTGGTGTCTTGAGTCTTGACCAGCTCTAGCCTCTTTACAAGAAATATTTATTTCAAGACCACGCTTCGCCACTGCCCCTAGCATCGACAATCACGGTTCCAGTCTTCTTAGCAGGCTTACTCAACTGAAACACAGGGTGTCTGCATAACCTTCTTACTCCTTTTCTCAAACTTAACTTCTCTAATATCCCTTCTATATTTATTACCTCTCTTTGCTGCTCATGTTGTTCTTGTTTTGACCGGTCAACGCTCTCTAACAAATCGTGTCTACTTGAAACAGGCGAGTTCTTGCCTGACATGTAATCACATTCCACTACAGACCCGCTCTTTCTTGGAAAACTCCAGAATCGTTCCTCGTTTTCGCTTCCTAGTCTGTTCAAAGTTGCGCTTTGCAAAGGATTATGATACTCGCGTTTATTGTTAGGGGAAGGGTAATCTTCACATGTAAATATTGGCTTAAAACCGGACATGATTCTTCTCTTTCACGAAGGGTCTTTATTACGAGTGTTTTCAGCAAGTTCATGATTTGAACTGCGTGAATCAATGCAGTCAAAGGATCCGCCATCTGCATCACACGATCAACAAAATTATAAAAATACAGTTAAATCCGAAATGAAGTTCTTTGAATGTAAATTTGCGAAAAGTAGAAAGGAAATGAAGATAGCAGACCTGAGTCATATTGGGAGCAAACACCATAGCAATATTCCGTGCATTCATCTTGTTTATTCGATCATATTTAACAACATCCGCCATTAAATTTATGGCCCAATCAAGAAGTGCAGCCTCAGTCGGAGGTAGGGATGTAACAAGCTGAGTACACTCACCTTCTGTATTGCAATGCATGACCTGCTCTGGGGTCAACGAATCAAGTACACCGGTCGGAAGTTCTCTAAACCATGCCTGTTTCGCCGATAAATAACTTATTTTGGTTTCTTTATTTATAAAATTTAGTCATACCATGAAACCAATATTTGTAATAGACATAAATTACCTTAATTAAACCAGCTAAACAATGAACATCTACTCCATGGGGTACAAATCCTTGTTGAGCTGCTTCCTAATATACTCTTCTTGACCGTTTTCACCATTTATCCGAAATATTCCTTCCGCCTTAGTAATAAAAAAAATGTCAAATGATGTTTAATTTAAAGTTATAAGATGGATGTGACATTGGCTTACTTGAAGACCGCCTCCTGAATATAAACGCTTTTGCATCGTTAGAAGTATGGTTGGTACACTGTTCCCTCTCTCGTCATAAGAACATTGCATAGACTCCACGGATACTCCAAACACGCACACACTACAAATTAAAGTAGTAAACAATACGAGCCGTTTTAGTATATTAATTCATGTGTTACTAGCAAAAACATCATATCTAATCAAGAAACCATTATGAACATCAATCATGATTAAAGAAGGCATAGCCCAAAAACACCATTATATAACTACAAATCATTACTTTAAAGTTTAATCCCACTAAATCACTAATAGGTCTTTAGCCTTTTTCCTTAATGCAACTCAAAGAGGATGATTACAATATCAAACTCACTACCTATACTCTTTCATTACTAAATGCAGCCGGTCCCTACCGGTAAAACTTAAATGTACCCAGAAACATAAAGAACAAGAATATTCATGACACCGTATATTAATGTTTAGTCACGGATCACCGATTTTCTTTTCTAGCTGGCAGTTTTGAGCACTGATTTCTAAAGTGACCCATTTCTTTGCATTGCCAACAGGTAACATCCTTCCAGCTCTTTGACTGCCCTCTCTTTTGGGACTTAGATCTACCCTGTTGTTCCCTCTTTCAAACTTCCTCCCCCTGCCTTCCTTATTTGACAAAGAACTCGAAGATGCTCCAACACTCATTCGTCCCATGTCTTCACTCAAAAGAATCAGATCTCTAACCCCTTCAAAAGTAAGCTTAGCAGTTCCAGATGAAACGCTAATTGTCGTGACTGTTCCTGAATCCTGACCAACTTTCGGCAAAGAACACAACAGAAGTAGCGCTTGTGTCTCGTCATCAAGCATTATTCCAATAGAGATCAAACGTGATATAATAGATTAAAATTCCTTAATATGCGCAACGACCGACCCACCTTCCCTCATCTTTGTGTTAACCAACTTGCGCATAAGATAAACCTTATTAGCTGCAGACGGATTTGCATACATGTTTTGCAAACCCTTTAATATTCCAACTGTAGTCTTATCATTAACAATATTTAAACTTACATTCTTCGTCAACGAGAGTCGAATAATCGCTAGAGCTTTTCGATCCATACGCTCCCAATCTTCATCCAACATATTCTCAGGTTTCTGTCCCAATAGTGGCAGGTGTAGATTCCTCTTGTATAAATAGTTCTCAACTTGCATCTTCCAAACCAAAAAATCCTCGCCATCAAATATATCAATCTTAACATTCCCTTCATCCACCATGATAACCGAACAGTAAACGAGCCTCGACTCTGATACCACTTGTTAACTAGCTATCAACTTATAGGTTATAAATAACACTAAACTTGGACCTACGTTTACCGGCTGCAACTAATGATTATTATGAGGTAATTAGGGCCGGCTACCCAACACACTTTTTTTATTATTACTAAATGCATACGGTCCTACCAGTGAAACTTAACTGTATCCAGCAATATAAATCATCAAAACTTATATTAATATTAGTCACGGATCACCTACTTAAAGTACTTCCATCGAAGCAAACAATGAATTCGCCACAACCAAACTTACTTTTACTATTTCTGAGATTTACCGGGTACGGTTAATTTTTATTAATAATTAATAAACAAATTATTAAGTATTGTGTTCCCGAGTTCATTTAACGGAAAAAAAGAAAGTCGTTCCATTTAATAATAACTCTAGAACACAAACAAGACTTCTGTTATTTCATTTATTTTTTTTGTTAGGTGAACTCGGGAACACAGCGTAAATGCACAATCTTTAAATCTAAAAACCAGACATACGTACCTTGCACTAGGGACTTTACGTGGGACATCGGACTGAAGAAAATGAGGCAATCCAAGAAACCCATTAAACCGATCAAACGTGACATGTGACACGTGGCGAACATTAGTAGGATACCCAATATCCAACGAGGAAGAAACATCGTCCTGAATCATTAACAGTGCAGGTGAGTAGCGACTTACGTAAGGCAGTTAACAAGATAGACACAAGTGTAATATTGTTTTGTGATTGAGAACGACCATGTTGACGAGGACTAATAAAGGGTGTAGTAATTGGACTGTTGTCATGAAAGTATTTATAATCTTGACAACAATAACAAAGATCATCATCATCAATGTCATTGGCATTGTCGTGATCATGATCATGATCATCATCATCATCATGATCATCATCATTAATATTATTATTATTAGAAGAAGAAGAAGAGTAACGGAAGAAAGAGGCTTTGGGGTGAGGAAGACCACCACAGGATTTGGATCTAAAGAGGGTAGACATATATTGTGATAATTAGAATGAATGAATGAAGAAGAAGAGGGAAGAGTAGATGAAGAATGCATCAATGGTAGAAAAAGACATGTGATGATGAGTATATTTTTTATTGGGAAAATTGTCAAAATAAACAAGTTACCAAATCAAAATAAACACCTAATGCGTCTAAATATTAGGAACGAGACACTCTTTTGCGTCTACCAATCAGATGATTACAC
Source organism: Ambrosia x helenae (assembly GCA_030844895.1). Taxonomy (NCBI): domain Eukaryota; kingdom Viridiplantae; phylum Streptophyta; class Magnoliopsida; order Asterales; family Asteraceae; genus Ambrosia; species Ambrosia x helenae. The sequence goes on from JAUTDX010005640.1 coordinate 21,309, forward strand.
GTGTAAAGTCTTTGGACTGCGTCTAAACTTTAGACGCGAGACTGTTATTTAGACGCATAGCAGCCTCGCGTCTAAAGTTTAAACGCAGGGACCTTAAAAATTTTACAAGTGTAATCATCTGATTGGTAGACGCAAAAGAGTGTCTTGTCCCTAATGTTTAGACGCATTAAGTGTTTATTTTGGCAAATATGTTTGGTCAACTTTTTAATTTGGCATTTTTCCCTTTTTTTTTTATTTGTGTATATGTATATATGTTTGTTGTGTTATGAGAGAGTGGTGGGCGTGGGTGACAGTTAGATGCATGGCCCACTTGTTTCTTTTTACTTGTTTTATTATCTAAGATCAAACACCGTGTGTTTGACCAAACAAGATTAATATTCAGTTCTGTCTTTTTAAATTGTTTTACATTATTTTTTATGTTAAAAAATTAAGATGTAGTTAGGTTTACAATGAACTTGACAAATGATATGTGGTTTATTCGGCAGACGAGAGAATTATATTAGAGTAACACCGGTCAATGCGCTAGAAAATGAAATGGTTTTTAAGAGGTTCAGGATGTGACAAATGGTGATAAGACGGTTTGCTTCTAATTGATGGACCGGAAGATGACAAAAGAAGTTAAACCAAATCCAAAACTAAAACCATTTGGGACGAGTAATTGGCGTTGGCGGTTGTGTGAATGTGATTATGAGATTTTAGAAGTTTTCGAGTGTTTAGGATGTGTATGGTACTGGTGATACCTTATCCGTATCAAAGCTAAATACAACAAATAGTATGTTGAAGTTTTGAAAAACTTAGAAATTATTAAATTATATGTTATTATTATGTACGTGACCATTTGATATATTAAGTCGGTTTGAAAGTTAGACTAATATTAGGTTTCAGGAATAGACATCCAAATGGGTTTTCTTTAACCACGGAACCACAAACTTAGAATTCTCCCGTAAAAAATAATATATAAGATTTGTTATTATTATTATATTTATTATTATTATTAGTTTTTCTTTAATATATGATGTAATTTAGAATTAATTTTAAGTACACTATTATTGATATTTGGTATAGGGTCACGTGGTGTGTTAGGAACAAACAAGTTTTGTTCTGAATTTCTGAACGTGCAGCTGCAATCTGTTCCACCTCCAAATTATTATATGTAACACGGTTTGGTCACATCCCAATCATACTCTCTCACTCACGTTTGTTTCTTGTCACACATATAGTACTTTATTAGATAATCAGTATATACTATAGCAGTGGCAGATCATATATAAGCAAATGTGATAAGGCCATTAGGCATAAACTGTGTTTTCTTTAGTTTAACACATTTTTAACTTCATTGTTTCAAGCTCACTGTCAACCAATTTGGAACATTGATCAATAATGATGACTACAAACCGTTGTTAAGTCCATGTAAAACACTTGATGTATACCATAACCACACACACAAGTTAATATCGGGTTGGATTTTCGTGATCTATATCATCATCATCATTATCATACTCAGTTAATCCCACCTATAGCAAAGCTAAGGTTTTCGTGATCTATATATATATGTTCAAGTATTGTAAAGAGGGAGTGAAGGGTTAGAAGGTTAGGATGTGAAACGGAGCCTATAGATTAGAGAACCGTGTCAACGCCTATGCATGGGACACCCGACTCCTCACATCATTAAATGATGAATACAGGTGAGAACTTTAAATCAATATTATTTATATGTCCTGATCCGAACCAAACCAAAAATTTCAACATTAGATAAAAAACATGCAAAATTGAAAAATACTGAACCAAAAGAAAAAAAAAGTTATGGGCATACCACTGATTTGGACCATTTGGTGTGGTGGTTCTAGAGATTTGAAATGCACAAAGATTGGGATAATTAAACCAGCTATTTTTGTCTTTTTGTTATTCTTCCTTGTTTCCAAAATCCAAATACTAATATATGACGTGGTATATAAATATTCATTTTTAACTTGCAAGAGGTTATATTCTAACCAGATGGAGTAAATATAATAACGTAACAAAACATAAAGTTAAATAAGTTCAATATATAATCCGTTATCCGTGACTGGTGTCCATTTTATTATAGTTAATTAAATGACACACAGAAATTAAACTAGAAATAAATTGTTAAAACATCAAATTGTCCAGTAAAAAGTTAAACATCAAATTGACATTCTCTCGAGATATCGGTGCAAAAAGTTATCCCGTAAAGACTAATAACATGCCCATAGCCTTTGTGGTCCAGGAGTATTGATGTTTGCCGCTCTTGATGGAGGTTCAAATTGTGCAATTGAAAATTGTTTAGGTTGTTATTAAAAGCAATATCTTACTGTTAAAATATAGTCATTATATGTATTAACTAGTTTATTCGTCGGAAACTTTCCAAGATTGACAAATCTAATATGAACCCATCAAAACAATGTAATTCATTGCTAAATACATGTAGGTTGTGTGCAGACCTATCAAAAAAATTAAAATCACCTTTTTTTAATCTTTTCAGAAAAAAAGAGACTTATTACATCATCTCTTTTAAACTCCAGCTTATCTGCAAGTTCTTTAGCAATTTCAGGGTCGATTTCAGTATCAATGGATCCAGCTTTTGATTTATCTTTCTTCAACAACGACGATATGTTTTGAATTTTATATGTTTAATCATTTGCGACTTTAGTTCATGGCGAAATAGAAGATTAGGCATTTAGCAAGACCGTCCTGTCGTTATTTCACATCTTCACCTAGTCAATATGTACAATGCAATAAATGTCAAAACACATTTTTTGTACAAAGAATCATATATGCCGCAATTAGTATCAAAACAAAGCGTTACTAAACAGGACTAAATGCATAAAAGAGTAGCAACATTGCTAACACCAAATCATCAAAAATTTAAAATTTCAATTATTTAAATCAAGAAGCAATAATAGACTATTACACTACGTCACAAATCTTAATTCAATCAAAACGTATCACGGATCAGTTGTATATGAATCTTGATTTAATCATCATCAAATGGTTTATCAAATCTAGATTCAATCATCATTAAATCGTTCATAAGTCATTAAGTCGAAATACTAATTGTGTCAAAATATTTAATTGATTCAATCAGTCAATTCAGAATAATCAAATAACAAACATGTACCGTAAGCGAGGCGAAATCAACGGCGAAACCTTCCAGACAGTCTCTTCAAGTGAATATTTACCTTATTCAATCAATCGATTCAAACACGTATTCAATAGTCCATTCAAACTCGGATTCAATGTTTACCATATTCAATCAGTCAATTCTGGCCCGTTCTCTTCAACATATTCAATAGTCAATTCAAACACAGATTCAATTGTTTGCAGCATGCATGGTGACGAGAATGCTTCAGCAAGCAGCAGAAAGAGTTGAGGAGAGAAGAACGGAAGCGAAGATTTTTTGTTTAAGATGGCATCCGTGTTCTGGTTAGATTATATGTAGTGATCGTTGCCGGTGATGTTAGTGAAGCTTAATGATAATGAACCACCAGCTAGTTCTAGGCTGCCTAGCAGGCCTAGGAACAGGACCAAAACAACAGCTTGAAGAAACACGAGCTGGTTCACTGCGGTTATTGGGAATAGCCATTGACATGAGTTGTTTTAGTTCATATATTACCTGCTAAATAGATTTAGATACGTAATAACAGTTATGGCTGTTCATGAGCTAAGACGAACCGAGCGGACTTTTGCTCGCGCTTGGCTCGTTTACAAACTGAACCGAGTTGAGCGGCTCATTTACAACCGAGCCGAAAACCAAGCGAGCATTTTTAGAGCGTGATTTTTTTTTGAGCGAACAACGAGCAGAGAGTAACTTGGACAACCATAAAATAAGGATGTTTCATTCAATGTTTTCGTTGTCGGGGTGATACCTAATGTCAAATTGCCTGTTGTTGACACTATATTGAAGTTCAGGTGTTCAAAGATGAGACTTAGGTTGAGGTAGTGAGGCGATGAACATACTGGAGAGAATAAGTGTTGCATTGTGGCGTAGGGTGATATTAAACGATATTTAGCAATTGACGACTAATAACTTAATGAAGTCAAGACTTTCACTTCATGACTTAGGGTTTACTATTAAACTTAGTGTTAAATTTTTATTGGATTAAACGGGTTACTCAAAAGCACTTCTGACCTCTTTTGTCTGCGCCGCGCAGATGCGCGTAGACATTTGGGGTTTGCAGATTGTTTGTTTTTTTGGAAGACTTTGAAGTCAAAAGGGTCTTCCTTACCTCTTCTTGGTGCAGACTTGTTCCAAGGTTTTCTAAGGTCTTCAAAGGTCTTCTCCTCTTCTCTTCTCCTCACCCACCACCACCACCACCACCACCGTCCACCACCACTACCACGGTCCACCACTACCACCATCGTCCACCACCACGATCCACCACCACCACCCACCACGGTCAACACCACCCACCCACCACCACCGTCCACCAGCACGGTCCACCACCACCGTCCACCACCACCAACCATCGTCCATCGCCACCGTCCACCACCACCATGGTCCACCACCACCACCGTCCACCACCACCATGGTCCACCACCACCACGGTCCACCACCATGTCTACCACCAGACTGCTGTAACAAATCAGTTTACTTCAGCAGCCTGCAGACATTAAAAAACAAACAGTCTTCTTCTTGCAGACTACAGACCTTTGGTCCACCTCTTCTCCTACAGATGTCTGTATATATGGTCCGCAGACTGCAGACCTTTTCCTGCAGAAAAAACAAACAACACCTTACTGCATTGTTTCTTTTTAAGTCGCACCATAAAATCACTACTAGAAAATTTGTTAACTTTCTACAAAAACTTCTGACAAAGTTTCCACAAATTTAAAATCCCTACTAGAAATTGGAAATATTTCCGAAGATTTTGTGGTAGTTTTGTGGCTCACTAGATTACCGAAAAGTTTTTTCCTACATATTGTTTTGTTGCAAATTTGTAGATAACATCAATTTTCCAACAGATTTGCCACAAATTTGGTTGTCACAAGTCTGGACAGTTTTCTAGTAGTGAATTGACAATTTTATTCTTTCAAGTATGGAGTGTATTTTTGTTAAAAAATAAACTATGTGTTAAAATTAAGGTTTAATAATACGCTGTTGATTACAATGATATATACAAAATGTTACAACAGTGCGTGTAACTCATTTACAATAATGTCTAGTATTAGTTCGGTCCGTCTAACTTTGTTGTTGTAAATGACTTCGACTACACCAGCCACCTCCATATTATTACGGTTACATATGTTGTTTCCAGACACTCGCTCAAAAACTAACTCGGTTACATATGTCGCATCTCGCTCTAAAGCTCACTCGTTCAGTTACATATGTCGTCATGCTTTTAAGAAATAATTTATACGCTTTCTAAGTATTGTTTTTTACATATAATAACCACCTTTTACGTCCTTTTGATATTAGTTATTTAAGGGAATTTGAAGACCGATGGATCTAAACAATTCATTCATTTAAAAGTCGGTCATTGGAGTAAAGATGTCAAAACTATTAAAGTGCATGACAGGGTGTTGGAAATTCATGGAGTGCATGCATATTTGCAAGTCTTTTGTTTCAGTTCATATTCCCATTTTGTATGTTTATTTTCCTTGTTAAACTTACTCATTTCCTTAACAATACACCATTAATATTCATAAATGTATTCACAACTTTCTATATATGCATGTGCATTATGATTATCATTATCATTTGTAAGTTGTAACACAATCAAGATCACCATGTTGTATTCTACTTATCTACAACTTATAATTCTTTGCACCATTGCAGCCCTTGAAGCTTCTATCGCGCTCAATCTCTCTATCGTCCCCTTTAACGAAACTTTCTCCCCTCTCTACGGTAACCAAAATGTCGCACCTAATGGTAAATATGTTGAAATCTCCATGAGCCAGTCGTCACCTTCAGGGTCGGTTTTATTTCACGTTACACATACAATCATGGCTTGTTCACCGCCTCTATCAAGCTACCAAACAACACCTACTCGGCCGGTGTTATTGCCACCTTCTATCTTCAAAACAATGAATTGATGCGGGACGAAATAGATTTTGAGTTTCTTGGGCACATTGATGGGGAAAAATGGGTCCTTCAAACCAATGTTTATGGCAATGGAAGCAGCCCTAAAGGAAGGGAAGAAAGATATACATTACCATTTGACCCCTCTAATGATTTTCACAACTATACTATTCTTTGGAATATGGGCCGGTCATTTTTTATGTGGATGAATGGCCCATTAGGGAAGTGGAGAATGTTAAAGTTATGGGTGGTGATTTTCCATTCAAACCTATGTATGTGTATGGCACCATTGGGATGGGTCAAATTGGGCTACACACAATGGCAAGTACACCGGTCGATCTCCAACGTGGCCCGTTCGTTACGGGCTATTCTTTCGTCATAAACGGATGTCGTGTTGACCGGTTTGTGTCAGTGCCAGATGAGTGTGATGTAGCAATTCCTGATGGTCTACTTTCTTATGATGAAAGACAAAATATGAAATGGTTTAGAGGTTGGTGTTATGACATATTCTTATTGTAATGATACGGATCGGTACCCGGATTCTTTACCCGAATGTGGAGTTGAAGTTCCGGAATGCAGCCCGCCCCGCAACCGGTGGCATCCGGGGCAAGTCGTAGGTTCATATAGCTAGTAGTTATAATAACCCTTACCTAAATCAGTATTTATTATTGGTTTTTATTTTAGATAACAATAGTGATCGAGTTGATTCTCTAAACGGTAAAAGACATATTCCCTAATCTAAATATACGTGGGGGCATTTAGTTATGCGTCAAAACCATATCTATAACTAAAACACATGTCCAGCTTCTTGAGCCTCAAAACGCATAACAATTATGTGACTCTTTTGTTAAAAAAATTGTTTTTAGTATCATGATTCCTATACGATCTTTGTGTGTATGCACAATTATATATCACAAACCTCAATGTCAATATTCAACAACCCGAAAGCCCATGTTTTGCTTATATATAGTTTTTTTAATAACAAACATCGATATATAACATATAGGAAATAGGGTTCATTTTTTATTAAGATAATAATAAAATAAATATAATAACGATACTCTCGTTATTCGTAGAAAATACAAAGTACAATACCGTTTACAAAATTAAATAAATAGAATAAGATACAAAATAAATGATCCTAATCGTGATTCAAGCCAATGTCTTTAGAGAACTTCAACCGAACCGTCTTGTTAGAAAGCTCGCTGCAAGAATATTAAAAACCAAAATGTCGATGATTTTGGTTGAGGTACGTGTTTGACACGTTTCCCTTAAAACAGATTCCGCGCCTCCACTCAGATGGTCTGTCTCCCAGGGTACAACAATCGGAACAGTAGTCATACTACCGGAGATGGCTCACATGCCCAAGATTACAATAGGTTATGGTGTTTTCGATTTATAAGGAAAATAAAAGAATATGAAGTTGGAACAGAATTAGATAGTGCTCATCTCTAATTGTATTTTGGTGAATGGACATAGTTTCTCCCATGACTTTAAATGAACCAACTAGTTCATTTTATAATCATACCAAGTTGAAACCCCTTTCATCATAATTCTAGTCATAAAATGACCATAAATTGTAATAAAAAGGACTTAAGGTGGTCAGCCATAACTCTCATATTTATAACCGTTGGCTCAATAGTCCGTGCGCGACAAACTGTGCTCGCGCACACCACCATGGGTACCAAGACGCCACCTAGTTATGTGCCATGCTGACGACCTGCGCGTGCGCGTAGTGCAAATGTGTCATCAAAGCGTCACATCGCGCCCATCGCCCACGCCACGCACGTGGGTAAGCTAAACAATATGCAAGGAATGCTCCTACTTATAAACCACTTCATGTTTTGCCATCCCACCAATGTGGGACAAGTTGATAAAACTTAAATCCTTTTTCTCATCTTTTGGTTGTTCCAACCTACAACTTTCAAGCTTCAATATCTCATTCATCTTAGCTCCATTTTGGACGTGGTTTGGTTCGTTGTGATACTCTCACAATATAGTACACAAACCCGGAAACAATTAATTATATAACACATATATAAATACATTTATTTAAGTCCAAAATTAGTGAAAAATCATTTTCACTATCATTTTTCCAACATAACATGACTGAAAAAATTACATCAAAATAGCGGACAGGCGGGAAACAAGCTACACCGCCACCCCTTACATCGATATAGTTTTATTTTTAGAATTTGAGGGCGCCCCAAGAAAGTTGAGTCTTCAAGCGCTAGTTTTATTTCATTCCCTCTTGAGACCTGCGTGATCCTAATTGACAGCCATTAAACTATTCTAACCCATATTGACAACCTCGACCAATGTTCACTATAATCAATCAATGCTTTTTTTTTCACTATAATTATTCAACTGATTATTACTACTAGAAAAGAGCAAGAAAAAAAAAGATATTTGGTTGGAGTGATAACAGCGGCTTAGCTTAATCAAGCAGTCAGGGTTTAAGTTATGTTATCCTCGTTTTTTTCCTTCTCGGGCTTAGCCTGTCCACTCGACCTTTAGATGGGGTTAATTAAAACAATATGGGCAACACATAAAAGGCAAGTGGAATAAGGAAAACAAGGGACTTTTAGTACTACAATACTTGTTTTGTTTTTGGGTAAACTGCTAAAATCGTCCCTGTGGTTTGTTGAAAGTTGTCACTTACGTACAAACTTGAGATTTTTTGTCATAATCGTACCCTGGTTTTAAATTGTTTGTCTAAATCGTCCCTTGACTAAACTGGATGGAGTTAGTGCCAGGGACGATTTAGACAAACAATTAAAACCAGGGTACGATTATGACAAAAAATCTCAAATTTGTACGTAAGTGGCAACTTTCAACAAACCACATGGACGGTTTTAGCAGTTTACCCTTTGTTTTTTTAACGGCTAAGTTCTCCTTATTTTACCTTCCCAAGCTTTGATCCTGAATCTTTCCTAAAAATGGCTTTGCCTCTTACACTTGTTACCTAGAGGCCAAAGTCTTTGAGCAGTGTAATAAGTTATTCATCTGTTTCAAGTTCGTCTCGTAGGTGATGTGATCTCATTTTTCTTCTTCTCGAGCGCCTGAGCTGCAACACAAGAAACTCGTTAGAGGGCCCTATAGCTTGCGTCCTGAGGGCACTCCAACGCTCAAGTCAGTATGTATACATACATATGAGATATATTAAACATAAGCATATATATACAAGAATGAGAGTAAATATGAGTACGAGGGGTTTGAGTTGAAGAAGATGTGGTCTTCTTTTATCTAAGTAATCCGTGGTATTTATAGTTTGGGTGACCCTTAGGGCCTAAGACTTTGCTCCTATTCCTAGAGCCCTATTGTTAAGTTTCTTGGTATGAATCCGTAGAAGTAAGTTATTCCATTCCTTTTAGTGTACTTCAAAGTTCAAACATCACTCGTATCAGGGAAAATCACCAATATAGCATTTGACTGTCTAAAAAACCCAAAATAGACACGTGAGAGAGACGCTCACCGAAATTCATGCCACTCAGGCGACTCTTAAGACCATTCAACTATTAGCAAATCAAGACACACGTGGCAAAGTTTACTTGAGACGAATAAAAGAGACGATAGGTGACGCTTCTTTATCCAACATTGAGGCGTTGTTGAGTCGTCTCCTCTCATCTCTTTGAGTTGTCTCAAGCAAACTTTGCCATATGTCATATTTTGATTCGCTAATAGTTGAAGGGTCTTAAGAGTCACCTGAGTGACGTGGAATCTAGTGAGGCGTCTCCACAAAGACGGCTTATGTGGCTATTTTGGCTTTGTTTGCTAGTCAAAGGCTAAAATCGTGATTTTCCTTAATATTATGTGGTTAGTATAGTTGACTTTACTCTATTGGCGGCCACTAGTATGTACTTAACAGTTGTGCCATTGTTACAACACCTTGATTGTTTGCTAGTATTGTCATGTGCACCTATTATGTTTCGACATTGGCCAATCAGATATCCCTTCATATATTGTTACTGATAAATTTCTAAGTGTTTATCTTGCATCCCACAAATACCCTATCTCGCGGCTTGGATTCCTCATGTCATGGCTCGGGGTTGTAAAGAAACTTGATGTGTTGCGGCTTACGGTTATTGTTGTAAGAGCATCTACATCGCTAGTCAAACGGACGGTCCAAATTTTGGACCTTCATTCCAGACATGTTGTAACGTTGGAGGAGTGAGTTGTCCAAGTCTGGTTTGGTGAGGTGGCCCAGTCTGGAACTTCAAGGATGGGGACCACACTTTCTCACAAGCATCAGTTTATAATTTGTTTTTATATAAAAATGAGGTGTGATGTTAGAGGTTTGGATTGGTTTAGTGTTGGAGGAAAGGTGAGTTTGCAATCGTAGTGGTTTAACATGATATGGTATGCTGATGTGCCAAGTCTTAACTTTTGGATCAGTCCAGTGGTGTGGATGTTCTAACCTATCACAGAGTGATGTGTTGCGATAGATGTTTCTCCATTTCATTGCCTTGACTTGAAGACTGTGATGAGGCTTACTCATCTCTGTATCACGATTCTATATCACCTCGTGACGCCAACTATATGGTTTTACGTGCACGTCTTAGTCTTCTTTGTGTTGCGGTTTGTGAGGTTTTGACTGCGTGATTTCGTTACCCGTTATCTTACTTGAGTATGGAGGGTGTAAAGCCATAAAGTCCCCCTAGTCCAACATTATGGTTCTAACCGTGACGTTGGACTATATATTAAAATGTGACTACGGCCTGGCCGGCCACAGATATTGCCTCTTACCCCTCGATGGACTTGTGTAAGGTTTTGGTTGGTTTCAAGTCAAGTTGGGGGTGTAACCCTCTCAGGGACTTTTTTTTTTGTGTGGCAAGGGTTATGTTTTCATACTGTGAAATTTTATATAAGCAGCAGAATGAATGTGTGAGTTTCCCATATGTATAGCTAGAGGATATTAATAACACAGTAAAACATATGCAATAACATTCCTACGCAAGCGCTAATTTGGAATGATTTTGTGATTGGTTTTTCTATTGTTACATTTTAGTTTAGTGGGTTAGAAACTGATGACAAGTTGAATAAATGGAATATCAAATACTTGGTGATAAGTAGGAAATCAAATGACGATATAATTTTAAGATGAGATATGTTAAAATTACGTATACATTTTATTACTATTGTTTTTATAGCTAAGAAAATAGAATAGCAAGGGGTAAATAAGAGAAGCATGCAATTTTTTTTTGTTAGGTATAGATTGCATGTTAAATTGTTAGTTGTTAACATTGCTCAACATAAAAAATATAAATATAAACTGAAATACATCAGCATAATCAGTGTCGTAAAAATCGTACAACAAAATGAAGCTAATGCAACCTCACTAAAAGGTTGCATTAGGCCTTGAAAAGGTTGCATTAGGCCTAATGCAACTTTTATCTAGAGCTGCATTAGGTGAAGTTGCATTAGACCTAATGCAACCTTTTTTTAGATAATGCAACCTTTTTTTCAGCTCCAGCAACCTTTTTTTTAGATAATGCAACCTTTTAAAAGGGTTGCTTTTAAAGAGTTGCATTAGGCCCTATTTTCTAGTATTTAGTCATCGATTAATCAGTGATCGGTCCTATGCTGATTAGTTTTCAATTATTCATTCTGTTAATTGTTGGTTGGTCCAAGCCAGTGCTAATCGGACCAAAATTGGTCCTAGCCTGACCAAAATTGGCCCTTGTCGGAAAAAAAATCGCCAGTCAAAATTAGGTCAAAACTGAATCAAGATGGGTCAAATTGACCAATCAAATATGTATAACGATTTCTTACTTCAAAATCGAATATAGTTCATGATATCGAACCAAAATAGATGAAATTGCATGAACAAGTTTATAGTCTAATGTTGAGGCCGATGAAAGAATGAGAGGGGAGGAAAAAAGTGGCATTTGATGAAATATGGGTAATTAGGGGTACCTAAGTTTGGGTCTTTTAACATTTAACCTCCTCCATCTTTACTAGTTTATATTTTGATTCCTAAATTTATAAATTTATACATAAAATGTAAAAAATTAACATTATATATGTATAAATTTGTAAAGTTATACATAAAAAGTCCTATCCAGTTAATCATGATTAATCCCAATTAATCCTTAGTCCCCAACCCACTGGCTAACTAGTGCCTAGTGAATTCTACAATACTGGACATGAAAGAGATCATCTTTAAAACTAATACAGACAAATCATATCATCTTATAGCGGGTTTTTTTCAATGACTCGACCGGTTAAAACTACATCTATATAAATGAAGAAACACAATATAACAATCTATATATAAGATCACAATAAAGAGATGTTTGTATTAATGGTTGCTTGGATGATTACAGACACTCAAATATAAGCTGTTACAAGGTTTCGACTATAATCTATCTTTCACAACTATCACAGAATTCTCTAAGGATTTCTCTGCCGAGGACTGAATGAATCCTTCTCTTGGGGAGAAGGGATATTTATAGGCCTTCGAGATGCTCTGTGATTGGTTGGAGGAGGAATGACAGCTGGCATGTACGATTGCAGACAGTTGACATTGTTGGTGCTGTCCTCTTGCGATTGGTCCCACATGTCTTGTAGTCGTCATTTCTGTCCTTTCCTGTACCTCGTACCTGCAGGTGATCATGGAGCAGGGAATAACAGCCTCTGATTGGCTCCACGTCCTTTTCTTTGTTGGTGACAGCTGGCATGTACCACTACAAGGAACTGGACTTTTAGCAGCGACGCCCGTTGCCGCTAAAGGTATACCTTTAGCGGCGGCATGACTTTTAGCGGCGGAGCTCGGTGGTGGTGGCAGACGAGAGAGCAAGGAGAAGAAGGAGACGGTGGTGGTGGCAGGGCTCGATGGTGAGTGAGACGAGAGAGAGGAGAGTGAGAGTGAGGAGAGTGAGAGTGAGAGATTGAGGGAAATGAGCGAGGGAGAGATTTGAGGGTGTTGGCGGCAGATTAAATTTTTTAGACTTTTAGCGGCGACACTGTCGCCGCTAATGCTCAAAGGGTTGGCCGTTGGATCAGTTGATAAAGGGTGGGGATTGGTTTAGACCTTTAGCGGCGACCCGCCTGGCCGTAGCCGCTAAAGGCGTCGCCGCTAAAGGTGAAATTTCTTGTAGTGAAGGTTACGTGCGCGGGCTTCTAGAAGGTCTGGTCAGCGCTCCTGCTGACGTGTTGTGTAGATGTGGGGGTCCGTGCGCGCAATGCGCGAGTACATATCTCTTCAATAAACAAGCGTAGAACGAAAAATTGTGACCCTAGTGTGAAAGATTTATGGCTCCGCCAATCGTTAGACCTAAACTTGTTAATTAAACCACAAAATCTATAGATGACTTACTCCCGGTGTGATACAAATAACCAAATTAATGTAGTATTTGATTGTGTGATTGTGTGATTAAGTCTTCTATTATAGTATCCACTTTGCTTTGCCAAACCAAGATTTTAGATTCAACCCCACGAATATATGTGAATGATTGGAAAATAAAAAAAATGTGATAAGCACCGTTAACTTTTAGAAGATACAAAACTAAATATAGATTATTATGGTCAACCACATGATCTAGCATGCGTACGTACACATATAGCTATATAATAACACATATTTCTTCATTCATGACTCTGCAAATGAGCAACAAGCTGCACCACCACACCTTGAAACACCCAAAATATTGGTGTTGTTTGCGGTA
>JAUTDX010005641.1:0-26583 GCA_030844895.1 Ambrosia x helenae
TTACAAACCAAGTCATCGATTTTCTTTAAAATTAAGTTATTTTATCATGATTGAAATAATATAATCAACATCGCTCTGATACCACATGTTGATTATATTAATGAGCACATAATGTATAAACATAATATTCAATCAAGTGTACCTGATTTGCTTAACCGTTCAGGAACCTCAGTAATGGAAGACACCATCATCTTGATCTGGTTCCCTTTAGGGTATGCAGTTCTGATGGTTTATGTGTTCTTAAGTTATGAACACATTGAGAGAGAGAGAAAGAAAAGGGACGACTAATGGTGTTATGTTGTTATGATTGCGAGTCAACCCTAATCTCATAATAACCTCTCTATTTATACATACCCAGGGGACACCCTAATAAGGCCATCTAATGATAGTCCGCCCATCAAAAGACATATTTGTTATTAGGCTTAGGATAATATTAATAATTGATCATCATTATATAAATGATTATAATGGCTATCGATAAATATACAAAACGTTACGTATATTTATTCCAACATCCACTACATAATTGAATCAGATATGAGTTGGGACATCCACCGTAACGCGTGGGTATTCCCACTAGTAACTTATACAATGTATCTTTATTATTTATCTATTACAAATCATAATTCATTCAAATATATAAGAGAAAGTATAGAGTAGAAAGTTCCTTAATATAGGAAGTGTGGAAGCCACAATATGATGACACCTGTAAACCATAGTTTGGGTTAATAAACTCAATCACGGTTGGTTAAAAGGGTAGTTTAGACTTTTTGTTCCCAACGTTTCGCCCGTCATCTCCTCCACTCCTCCCATCATCTCCTCCCACTCCTCCCATCATCTCCAACCCCCAACATAATAATAATAATAATAATTATTAATAATAATAATAATAATAATAATAATAATAATAATATTAATATTAATAATAATAATATAATAATAATAATAATATATTGAAGACGAACCGAAAGGGGTCTGATGACAGGAAAAAGAATGTCAAGGATGGCGGTGTCATAAATTTAACATTACATATTTTCGCGTGTCATCTGTTTATGACACACATTTATGACAGCATTTATTGACACGCGTCATGACACTTTTTAATGACACACACTTTTATGACAGTTTTTAGCGACACATTTTATGACAGAATTTTATAACGTTCTTTGCGTGTCATTAATTTTTTAATCTAAAACAAAAAAAAAATTCCTGTAAAATTACATATTTACCCTCCTGGATTTATTGTCATTTTTTATATACAAAATAATTAGCAAACTAATAACAAAAACATCATTTCATTATATAATCCATATTTATCTAATTACAAACTAATCCGAGACAATGTTTAACGTTTACAAAAATATATTGTATCGACACATTACATTGCCTTCAAACAAGTTTCGATCATTTTTAAATAAATGTCGCGGCGTACCCTAACCATTCTTCGTGTACGACATCCATGAACTCATCCCCGTAATGATCCGCTCCTCCCCCAACTGTGACAACAATAAAATTAATACATTAGTCGAGGCCGACAATTATTAGTTGATACAATAAATAAGAATCAAAATCAAGTCATTCACTTATCTAAAATGAAACACGTAAAAAAAAGTTATAACTGAATGTTCAAATGTTCAAAAGAAAAGCAGCTTGTGGTGGCGGTTCGAGATCAGGGCAACATAAGGGTGTTGTAGTACAAGTAAATTAGGTTGTTCATTCTGAAACTCAACCAGTTATCATAACAATCTCTTAAAATTATCATTGTTGTCACATTTTTTTTTAATTTTTGTAACTTTATTTATAATTAACTCGTTCTATGCATCACAATCTGTTACTGGCAATAGTTGACAGAGTGGCTAATATGAAGTCAAGCTAATAAACTATGAAACTGAAACATATAGAATTTACAAAACCTTTTGAAGGTTGAGATTTTGATGAACACCTTCTCAAATTACAACCATGGCTGCTTGTTTTGTCAATTGGAGACGTAACGAGAAGATAGTAACCAAAAAGCATCATGTAACGAAAATGTCAAGCATGTCGTTTCAACTTTCAACTGCCGACATATCTTTTCTCCATTTGAATCTGTCAAAACTACAAGTGTTTCAAAGTAAAGAATCATATCTAATCATCCATAACCACTGTCAATATTACTAGTTTACTATTTACCTCACCATGACAGACAACATGAATACTGAGGGATCAACACCTAAGTAAAGGATCATATCTAAACATCTATTATTTCTCGATTTGTGCGTGCCATAAGTAAACGATATAAGCAAATCAACCATAAACAAAATCACATTAAAAAACCTTACGGATACTCAGCCAAGTATATAATGGAACACATTGTTTCAAACCGAAAAAATCACACAGACCACAGACATAAAAACTAACCATAACAAATCACAAATAAACATATGTTACGATTAAACACAAAACGCCTAAGAAATAGCCAAATACGAATAACCCAACGTTGTAAAACTTTCAAGCAATCAAACAACAACATTAACTGGACCACTTCCTGCAGAAAATCACTAGAACTTACCAAAACATAAGCGAATTAGCAATCAAACATTAAAAAAGATCATTAAATAAATATTAGAAAAGATCATCAACTTATTCACTCATTATGATATAAACAGCTAACAGATCCTTTATTTCAATGGTAAGCCACACAAACATTAGAAACCTTGCATAACACATCAAGTATGACATAAACCGCATATTAGACAAATTTTTAAATAGCTCAAGTCAAGATCCAAAGCAAAAAAAGGAGAGTAAAATGAAATTTAACCAGAGATAGTAATTTCAAGATCCCCAAATTAATAAACCTGAAGTGAATAAAAAACATCGAAGTTCTCATGCAACAACATAACGGGAAAAAGCCGAAAGTTAACTTAGTAAAAAATAACCTTTTTTGCAGGTAAACTGTAGACGAGACCGAGGTCGGCTGCCGTAAAGAGGTAATACAAGTCTGGAAGAAATATCACTTAAATCTCACCTCCAACCCGCAACATTATGGCCGGTGGCATTGTTAGTTATAATAAAACTGCAATAGAAGATGAGAAAATGAATCATTCAGTATATACTACAAATATGGATCACATCTAAATTTTCATTTTGTGAATCTCATCGTCTAAAAATGCATGGTTGAAAATTAATATACATGATGATAGCCATACACATATACAGATATACTTACGCCAATACAGTAAAAACATGGATTCCCAAATCCCAACAAAATCAAGAAGAGTATGATCAAATACTGCAAAAACAGACCAAAAAATTAATAATATTAATAATAATAATCCTCCCAAACAAGAACATACCATCCATAACAATATAGAGTTGTTCTTTAGCGCCCCAAAAACCCGACAACTGATCTGAAACTCATAACACAAACCATGGTAACTGAAGAGGTATAATAAACTTTAGAGATACCGCTGAAAGCATGCATTCATCTTGAAACATAAAGAGCTACTATCAGTTCAAAATTTGAAGAACTTATATTCCAAACTGTCTTATTAGGAAGTCCGATCGATAAAACAAAGGAAAGCTCAGAGATATCTTACATAGTGAGCGATTTCAGTTCGTACATACGCACAAACAAAGAAACATATCACAGTTGACCAGTGAACCCAAATTTGTGTTTCGGGATCGGAAACAAACAATTGCGCTTCATTCAATTCGTACAAACAAGCAAACAAAGAATCAGATCAGAATCACGCTCAATTCACATTCGAAAACAGAAATTTCAGCAGAACAGGCGTAACCATAAATTTGTGTTTTCGGATCAAAACCAAACAATCGAGCTTCGTTCGAACTCATATAAACACAAACCTTCAGTAGAAAACATAACAAACAGATCACAATTATGCTCTATATACTTTCAGATACAAAAATCTCGATAGAAAAAACAATTGAGCTGCATTTCAACTTGAATCCACAAACAATACATAATTACACTCAATTCACGTTCAGAAACAGAAATTTATAACCCTAAACTTGTGCTTTGTGATAAGAAACAAACAATTGAATATAAACATATCGTAAACCTAATTGGTTACTTCCAATTACGTTAAATCAATAGTTCAAACCGCACTCATTTATCATCGTAAACAAATGAACCAGAAATTAAAAGATATTAATAAAGAAGAACCTGACGGCGAGAGGAGATGACGACTGAGGCGCCTTCTAAACCTAACCGGTAACCCAAAACTTAGATATGGACTATCAAGTGTGAAGCTTTCTGTTATCGTGATTGAGAGCAAGTGGAATACGATGATCTGCAGGGATTTGTGTTTAGGGTTTTGTTCTTGAAGGATTTGTGTTTAGGGAGAGAGAGGCACTATGCAGATCTTTGTGTTTTGTGTTTTGTTAAGAGGGAGGGGGAGGGTTTATGGGGAGGCGTGCAGGAGAGTGGAGGGAATTCAAATTTTCGTGACGTAAAATCATGACACTCATTTGTGTTTACCGTCATGCTTTTTTAGTTTATGACGGAAAATTGTTGACACGTAGAGAAAAACGTCAAGAATTTAATAGGTTTTATCAAAGATGACACTTTTTTTATGACATACACTTTTTATGTCATTAAATACATGTATGTCATAAAATGAATGTCAAGGAAGGGTGTTTTTCTAGTAGTGGAAACAAACTGATGATAGAAGTTGAGTCAAGCACATCGGTTGAACCACAACAACTTGACTCATCGGTTGAACCACAACAACAACAACGCCGTCCATCCTCAAGTTCTCTCTTATGAAAAAAAAACCACCTCCTCCATATTCTTCGTCAACCATAACTTCCCAACAATCTCGTACCCTTGATTAAATTCACTCCAGAACCCTTCACTTCACTTGGCTGAAGCTGGAGAGAAACAAAACAAACTTCCATGTCGGAGGTAACTGACATGGAGAAAGAGTTTGCTGTTATGATGGTTGATAAGGAACACAATCACTCACTCAGTCACACTTACCTCTGGTAGCAAAAAAATCCAAGTCGGAGTGGAAAAACAGAAGAGCAACCCGTTCTTTTTACTAAAGATGCGTTTAAACAAAACGCAAGCAATGGAACGTGCGTTTAAACAAAACAATAAAGTGTTAGTAAGAAAGAAAGAGAATGATTAACCATCCAGTTTCCGGGTTGTAAAGGAACCAGACCTGCTTTCTGAACTCCAAATCAGCAAGAAGAATACGCACCCAAACTCGGATGGTGATCCCAAACCAGCTCTTCTGCTTGGAATTTAATATAGCCCACCTATGCCACTCACCAGAACTATCGGGTCAACATCAAACCACGTCATCGCTGGAGCTCCTCTGGTTACCAAAACACCACCATTTTCCACCCAATCGAACGTGCATTTAAACAAACGCACCCCAATCACACAATTTTGATTTTGTTTAAGTTATATGAGTGAATTTGATCTTATTTATAGTGAAGGGGAATGCAGAGCATCCGAGAGAATTGAAAAGACAAGATAAGTGGTCCCTTCCCTCAAATGTTTCCAGCAAAGCTTCTTTTACTGCCCGAAAGTGGTGATACTTTCCCCACGTTGCAAAGGTTAGCATGATGTCCGATTCTGGTTCAGTTCCATTTGAAGTTTATACAGGGTCCGACTGAGTTAATCCGACTTTGAAGGAAGATCGATTGAAACTTAGATGTTTTTTTTTATATTGTTTTGTTTTATGATAGGATCGCCAGAGACTGGTATGCTTTGTCTTGACTTGTTTGAGGCTTGAGCACCTTTATTTTATTGGACCAATTAAGATGAAATAAGGCTTACTCTGACCGATTAAGGCAAATCAAACAAAAGAATATACTATAAGGTGGTTTTACATTCAACTGTGCGCTTGAGGAAACTTCGAGAAGTTCACAATCTGCGTTTGAGGAAACAAGATGTTTTTTTATAAATTTACAACGTGCGTTTGTTTTGGTTCTCCCACCAAATGCACTTTAAACGCACAGATATAATGTGCGTTTAAAATTCCTATTATCAACAACTTCGTCTTCTTCGTCTGCAACTTTTTTTACCTAATTTTTATGTTTAATTCTTCTTCTTAAAACAAAATCGAAAGTATTTGACAACTAATACGAGCGTTTATTCATAATCCTATGACTTTCGTATGATTGATCGTCCCCGTTATAATCCTCTGTTTTTCTAATTTTAGATTCAAATACTGACCTTAAGTTTTCGTTCAATGTAATCGACTTTTTTGTTATTTTGATTGTTTAATCACTCAGAATGTTTAATCGATTTGAAACGATGAAAAATTAAGTTTCGATTGATTCTGTTCTTTCGATTTGAAAAAGATTTAAACGTTTTTCCTAGTTTACCCTTGGTTAGATTAAGCCGACTATGATTAGGGTTGTTAATTACCATCATGCCACCCTTTATATCTAAGGACTGAGAATGCTTCCTACGCTTCTCACGTTAAAGTTAATATGTACGTCATCTCTTCCCAATATATAATTTCCATACAATGTTTTCTTGATCAACTACACTCAGTCCATATCTTTATTTTTGTTTATGTTGATTTGTGTGAATTAATTGTCCTTTTCTATTTACACCATAAATTATAAAAACTAGTTGTATAAAATCACGCGCGTTGCGCGTTTTACAATCGAGATTTAGATAGGTGTTAATCAATCAATGAATTATACAATCGAGATTCCATTTTGGTTGTAAACGTTAAAAAAGTAAAGAAATCTACACATAAGGTAACACATGAAATTTGTAACGAAATTACATAAGATTATGTTATTTATATTAATAGTATATAATATAATAAATTTTTTAATAAAATATAATAAATTTTTTTAATAAAATAATAGTATATAATATATTAATTAGGGATGAGCATACAAGGCCGAATACCGATCCCGTCCCGTCCCGATCCCGTACCGAACCGATACCGAACCGAGCTAAATTTTTTTAATAAAATAATATGAATAAAATAATAGTATATAATATATTAATTAGGGATGAGCATACAAGGCCGAATACCGATCCCGTACCGAACCGATACCAAACCGAGTGGTTTCGGTTTTGGTATTATCGGTATCGGCACGGGATCGGTATGGTATCGGTATTTTAAGGTAAAATATCGATACCATATCGGTACCGTACCGATACCGAACCATGGTTTCGGTATTATCGGTATCGGTACGGGATCAGTATGGTATCGATATTTTACCATACCGGTACGGTACCGATACCGAACCGTTCGGTATCGGTATTGTCGAGATCGGTATAATATAATATATTAATAGTATATAATATAATATATTAATAATATATAATATAATAAAGTTTTGAAATAAAATAATAATATAATAAAATAATAATATTTTACTATTCATTTGCAAACTACTATTCAAAGTAGTTTGCAAATTAATAGTATATAATTAATAGGTAGATCAAAAGGTGAATAAAGTGGTAACAAAATAATAAGCTTCTTTATTATAACTAAACTAGTTTATACCCCGGGAGTGTCCGCTCTCGGGGTATATAATTAATAGGTAGATCAAAAGGTGAATAAAGTGGTAAACAAAATAATAAGCTTCTTTATTATAACTAAACTAGTTTATACCCCGGGAGTGTCCCGCTCTCGGGGTTGAAAAATCTAATATGACGTAATAAAATTTTCAATATATGATTTACACGAAAAAAACTCAACCAAATACGTCTGCAAAGAAAAACTACCATTTCGACAGTTACCGTATCCCCTACCTGCTTAATACGCTACCATCTTAATTATATTGATCCCCTATGGATTTGATTCCTATATTAGCCACTAATAATTACAATAGAATACCACTACATCTAAGTACTATATTTCTTAAAGCCATCTATAAACGACATCGAATTAAGTTATGATTACATGCCTAACTTACACGTCCTTTGTGGTTATTTCAGCGAGCGCATTCTCAGTGATCATCTAATTCACCTAAAAATATCTATACCCTGATTTTTCTTCACATTGGAAACCCATATAAAACACAACCACCCTTATTAAATAAGAACCACTCAAACCAAATACATGTTTTCTCCTACACCCTAACCCACAAAGCGAACTTTACCCTTTAACCATCTCTCTTTAAACCACCATAAACCATTGTCTATAACCGGTGTTCCCAGCGTTGGGTCAACCTGTTGGGAGACCTAAAGGAAGATTTTATTTTAAGGCCCCTTCTATAAAGTTTTTAATCCATTTTTTTTGTACTTATATTGACCATAATTATAGTCTTAATCCCATACTAATTTATATTACCAAATCAACTTATACTACACTTCTCCTAATGAAGTCCATGTTTACTGTTTTGCATTTCATCACTTATATGTGTACAAACATAAACCAGATAACACTAATAATTGGATCAAAACAAACATTAAATCTTCCTCTACGTAGACAACAAAACGCAGTTTTTCACATACCAACTCCAAAGATCCAGATCTGTACATTATACAACAACTCTACCTAACACCTATTAATCTAACCACATAAACCAATCTAATCTATCAATCACACAATACACATCCTACAACAGCAATATCATCAAAATTAGTTACAAATCAGCATTCGCTACCTTACAAGTTCAGATTTGTATCAAATTAAACTATAAATTACTTTATAAATAGAAGTAAACAAAGATAGAGTGAATGATGTATACCTTCGGCCGCTTCAAGGCAATGAGACATTGCAATGGATCAAGTATGAAAACAACATAGCTCCGCTACTCTCTTCCTCTTCTCCGTCGCCGTCTCCTCCTCCTCTAACTCACCACCTCCCTTTGCCGCTGATATTTATAAACATAATTAAAATAATAGGATCGACGACGTAAAGAAAATACCTTCACAACAGATGACGGACCCTTAAGCATATGGAATATAAAAGATGTTAAATTGTTGAAGCCTATAACATACTCAAACCTCTGAGAAATAATCTAAAAGCAATCGAAAATAAGTGATTTGATTACTATATAGGCAAAACATACAATATATATTGGTGCCACATCATCAGTAGTTTACTAGTTTGTTGAGAGCTATTTTCATACCCTTAGGAGTGTAACCAGTCATGGCTCCCTCTATAAGTGTCTACAGTAAGAAGGCACTCGATTGGGAAAAATATAGGCACGAAAATGTGTCGCGGCAGCAAAACAACCGGATTTGTTGTTTACACACTAACATAATATTATCCTAAACTTACAGTATAAAGCTCTGGTACAAGTGAGTTGCCTAAGCTCATGTACTCTTCAAAGACTTTAAGCCCTTGATCAATGTCCCCTGAATTTAGGTAACACCTTATTGTTAATGATTATAGATAACTAATTAAGCCTTTCACCCGTGTAAAACATGAACCGCAAAAGATCAACAAAGAAATAAGTTTAAAAATATTAAACAACAAAAACAATTCCTATTACTTATTAATAACACATTTAATCAAACCCTAACCAATACGAATCTCGGGATCCATACAACAAACTAAATATATAAATAATGTTAAAAAAATTATTTGTTATTAATTTACCTTCTAATCGCCGCTTCTTTTATGTAACTTCATTGAGTGAACTGCTCGAACGTGGCCGTTCAAATCCAAATGGTGGCCTCCTCTCTCTGTAAATTTTTACATTAGGAATTTGGCTCAATTAAACAAAAGACAAAACAGAATAATAGTGACAAACCAGATCATATCCTGCCGATAGTGTAACAACATCCGTATCGGCAAGACCCAAGGTCTTGACGTATACATCCCTCAAATGGTCATTATGCCAACCGTCAAATTCCGTACAACGTTTAACATTATTTTAATCATGTTTTTGAAGTAATTAACATGGTCTAAGGTTAACTATTTTTAATTGAGCCGTTACGAGTCCTACGATGTCATTCTTCCAGTTCGTGGACGCCGTGATGCCTTTAAAGAAAGACTCCGCGTATTTAACGTTAACAAGCTGACATCAGTAATTTGTCAAACTGGGCTAGCATAAGGACATTCTATGTAAATACGACACATATTTGCTACTAGAGCGATTGAATGTGAAAACAGCGCGGTAAACGGCAAAAAATGCAACGTTTTGGAAACACGGAAAGTAACTGACGCGGAAATCGGATGTCAAAATGCGTGGTTTTAACCGTTATCAAACTTTTGGAATAATTATTTATTGTAAATAATGTCATTTATTAAGTTTCGAAAGTAAACTGGTCGTTTAAATGAAGGATAGAACGACCGAATTGATTAACGCGATTTAAACTCGTGTTTCAAAAGCACGCGTCGGGCGACGACAATAATATTTAAATTTCTCGATTTTGTTTAGTTTTTAATTACGAACAAATCCAAGTTGTTTTATTTAGTATTCTACGATCGGTGTAAGAACAGAGACGATTTACGTTAATACGGGTTCGATATGCAGTAAACATCCACATACCCCAATCCCTAGCTATTTAAACCCTCATCCCCTCCCTCCTTCTCCATATGCAGCCGCTAGAGACCCCCCCTGAAACCCTAGTTTTCTCTCTCTACTCTCTCTCTTCAATCTCCCCCTTCTCTCTCTACCTCATCTCCCCTCACACTCACACTCACTCTCCCTCCCTGTTACAAGAAATGGCCGGCCACCCCTGTTACAAGGAACAGCTGACCACCACCATCTTTGGTGGTGGTCGGCGCAGCGGTTGCAGATCCCAAAACGGGCCGTGTTGGCAAAGGATTGGGGCTGCAGGAGTTGTTTAGGTGACGATGTGGAGACGAGAGATGGTGGTGGTTTCGGTGGCTCACGATGGTCTGGGTTGCCCGATTGGGTGGTGAGCAGCGGGTGGTGGTTTCATGGAGGCTAACGAGGAGGTGGTTGTGATGGTGGTGGTTCATGACAAGTGATGGCAATTGTGGACTCGTGGAGGTGGTTGTGGATAGTTTTTGGTGCTGGGTTGGTTCGAGTCAGACCAGGCTCGTCCTGGTCAATCACAGGTCGAGTTCAGGGTTCATTTCGGTTCCAGCCAACAGATCTGGTCAATGGGTGAAATCTGGTCAGAGCTGGTCAACAGTCGAGTGGTCAAACTTGGTCAACTGCCCGGGTCAACAGTCAAACTGAGTCAATTGGCCAGATCCGGTCAGCGCGCCGACGAAGATGAGTCCACATGGCGGAGCACGCGTTTAAACATTCGGTATAAATAATTAATCTCGTATTTATTTTGAGTAGTATCTATAAATATATACATTTATAAACTATAAATAGGAACAATGTTAACTCACGAACGAACTGAGCTTAATAAACGATAATTATTGTACGATAAGTATCTGTATAATAAAGCGTGACATGGTTGTTGATTATCGGATTTAAATTGTTGTAGTATATGTATATACATATATATTTATATAAATTGTATAATTTATATAATTGTCGAAACGTATAAAGTCTCATGGATTAGAAATGCGGATAAATATATTGTCGTCTTGTGTTTGTAATTGATTTTGGGAAAAATTGTAGACGACTTGTGTTGTCTGGTTTGTACGAAAACAGAGGAAACTCTGCCAAAATTTTAATAAAATCTGAAGCGCGAAGATGATATTGATTTGCGCTTTTATAAACCACTCTCCAAGTGTTTGACAAATTTATTTTGTGCTAAACCGAAACGTTTTCAACAAATAATTATTTGTGGCGATAAAGATAAATGTCGAACAATATTTCCAAAAAATATATAATATTTACCGAGCGTCAATTGTGTCAACCTTCAATGGATTTTGGTAACTAAAACGTTGTTAATTATACGGATTTGAAATATGTAAATGCTCGACTTATTTGGGAAAGATTATATGAGAAATTATGTTTCGAAACCCTTAAAACACTCGGATTTTGGGAAAAGAAATAACAAATGTTATTAAATGGATTTAATAACTATATTGTACTTCCTCAAGGTGTATTTTCCTAAAATAAGAATACAAGACAATTACATTTATCCGATTTACGAGATGAGCCACGACTCAGGATGAGTCATACGTTTCGTAGTATTAGTCCAACATGGTTTACACACGAGTAGTAACAGGTGCTCAACTTGGGTGCTATGTCATATGTTAACACAAGCATTAATTTAAGTCACGATCGGTTCGTCGAGTTAAAACACTTAAAGGCTCGGGTTTGTACGCACGAGTCTAGATAGTTGGATAAACTATCTTTTTACTGGAAAATAAGCTAGGTTTATATGCGATAGACTTTTAAGGTGTCCTTTGTTGATAATTAGCGCACAAGGAAGTCGGTCAAAGCTTCAGGCTTTGTTTGCTAGCTAAGCAAGGAAATTAAGGTAAGTTTCACGACCTCTTTACTGCTTTTTTTTTTTTGGGAAAGATATGTTTGTCAGATGTTGTTACATGTCATAATATTTCAAAATATTAAAATGTGATAAGTGGCATGATGAGTACTAGGGTTTGTTGATTGTACACTACTCGGGGTGAGTCCTTGCTACTGTAACCATTTACTCATGTGTTGTGTGTGTTGAAATCGAGAACCAAAGGAATATTTGGATAGTACTATTGGTGCCTGACAAGGCCCACCCTAATCGATAGTGTCGATTATGCAACTGTGTATGCCAGGGTGCACGTATTCTAAACTAAGTTGTTATTTACCAAGAAACAACTTCTGCTCGCGGGGCATATTAGTCTTGGTTTGGTTATGGGCTCAAGGGATTGCTCGTCATAGTGTGTAGGAGTTAGCTACTCCTTACAAAGGTCACTGCTTGTGTTTCTTTCGCACATGTTGTTAAAATGTTTTGTCGTTATGGAACTAAAACCTGTGAACTCACCAATATTTTATATATTGACGTATTTTAAACATTTCTTTGAGGTAACTAAGTGCTGAACAGATATGTGGCTAGTACGGTCGAATTTGGGATGTCGGACACTGGTCGGGGGTTTCATCTGTATTCATCATTGGGTTGGGACATAGACGGAAAACCCCATGTTGAACTTCATGTATGTTGTTTTGTGTAATGTTTATGAAAAGGTACTCTTTTTCGACATCTTAATGAAATGATATTTTCTAGTTAAATATGATTTGTGTTAATCTTGACTTTGATATGCTTTCGAGCATTGCGCCACGTGTTTCCGCCATTGGCATGGTGTGACAGTCATCTCCTACAAAGGATCATTTAACAACCTCACAAATTTATTTAGAACAAAGAGTTAATTGCCAATTTAGTCCCTGAGGTTTGTCAAAAATTGCTACTTTCATCCAAATCTTTTTTTGTCAATTTAATCCCCGTGGTTTCATTTTTTGTCATTTTTGTCCCTGAGATTTGTCAAAAATTATCACTTTCATCCAAATCTTGTTAGTCCACAAGGACTAAAATGACAAAATATGAAACTATAAGGACTAAAATGACAAAAAAAGATTTGGATGAAAGTGACAATTTTTGACAAAACTTAGGGACTAAATTAGCAATTAACTCTAGAACAAAATTATTAAAATCCAAAAACATCATATCACAAATGTCCAAAGTTAACAAATTTACTAACCCTTATTTTCATTAGGAAGCTGATCTACAACATGGAGATTGTCTTTGTCTTGGAGCAATTATTAGGTTATCCAGTTAGGCATAAAACATAGAAACCAAATTAAATAAATAAACAAAACTAACCTTCCTTCCAGGATGGAAGGGAATGTTAGGGCCTCCAGTAACTTCACCAGCTTGGAGGCGGAGAATGGGTATAGAGGATGTTGGGTTTTGGAAGGAGGAAGGAATCGAAAATCAAAAACATTTTTCAGGTTTGGGGTGACAAGATAGGGATTATATATGATGATAGGTAGGGTTTTATGTGATTTAATGTTATTTAAAAAAAGAACATAAAAAAATTTAAAAGAAAGCTTCACATGATGTCACATGGCACATTCAACGGGTGGAGGGTTGCCTCATTAAATGTCATGTCATCAAGAGGGTTTTCTTTTATATATATATATATATAGATAAGGGTTCCCATACAAAAACATAATTTTGTGAGAAGTGTAAGAAGGAATCTCACAGTGACACGTGGCACCAAGATGAAGGATATATAAGTAAATTTACCCAAATAACTATCCTATTAAATTTAAATCTTTTATTAATTTAAGAGTAATTTTAGGGATAATTAATTCAAATTTTCGGTCAAATATTGTTTCAAAAACAAACGAATATGGATTGTCATTATTTATGGAATGATTGTTGTGATTTTTATATCAAAATTTTCATCCTAAAATACACATGCAATTTAATATATTTCGTTGTTCGAATTTTTGACCTATATCAGCCAGTTTAACATTGGCCTTTTGACCACTTTTTGTTTTAAACAACATACATATTAAGAGTGTTTTTTTTTCAATTCATAAGTAGATTTCAGGGATTGTGACCTATTTGAGTTAATTTGATAACCACCAGTTTCACACTTTCACTATTTTATATTAAACTCCTAAAATTAAACTTATCAGGGCATAAACAATCCTAAAAATAATCATGTAAATTCGGAAAAATACACTAAGGATGACTATCAACCAGCTTGGCATCTATTCATTTAACTAATTTTTTTAAACCAACAGTGAAAAATGCATGTATACTTTATGTCAATTTATTGTGTCAATTTATAAGCAGACGAGTCGAACTTATGACGCGCGGCAGCGACATATCAATAATTCGACGCGCAGGAGCGACGCGCAGAATATCTTTCCAGTAATACCCTTTATATGCGCAGAAACTGTTAAAAAAACCCTGTTCAACAGAAAATGCGCAGAAATATCACACGCAGCAGAAAACGCGCAGCAGCGACGCGCAGCCTCGAAACGTGCAGCAGCGACGCGAAACAGCGAATCGCGCAGCAGAAAACGCGAAACAGCGACGCGCAAAAATATTTTTGCACAAATACCCTTTATATGCGCAGAATCTGTTAAAAAACCCTGTTCAACATATCGCCAATGTGTTTTAACTTAACAAAACTTTCAAAAAGAAGCATGAACTATTATCCAAAACAAAAGTACCATCTCCATTACGTCAAACAAGAAAAAAAACAAAAAGTCATAAGTATTTCAAACCATAAAATAAACCTAACAAAAACACTTAATAAGGTTTCATAAACTAAACACTGTTTAAACGCGTTAGTATTGTTTTATGCGCACAACATCCAACTTCATTCTGTAGCTTTCACTTAGCCGCATGTACGTGCTTACTCCCGCCTCCACTACGTGTTTAGACCTGTCTATGTCACACAATAGGATTTTTGCAATGTATTTTCTAGTAAAACACATTCCTAATAAACTGATATATTTATTCTGGTAAAACATTCTGATACACTTTTTCCTGTTAAACACATCATTTTAGCCAGGAATTTTTGAATAACACATTCTAGAAATACTATTCGGTTAAACACATCATTTGAATAACACATTCTGAAAATACTATTCTAGTAAATCAATTATAAAACACTAAATCAATCTGATATATTTATTCTGGTAAAACACATTTCTGATACACTTTTTCGGTTAAACACATCATTTTATCCATAATTTTTTTAAAACCCCTAAACACAAGGAAAAAACACATCAATTTAGACACACTTTTAAACACAATGAAAAAAACAACCCATAAACAATTCTGGAAAGCACCTTTCAATAACCCCGAATCAATTTTTATAAAACACTAAAATCTGAATGTGTTTACAGAATTCTGGTTTAAAACACCAAATTAATATTTATCACCATGAAACCAATCGTGTGTTTAAAAAAAGAAAACACCCTAACACAGAATCAGAATGTGTTTAAAAAAAACAAAACACCATAAACCCCTACCATTCGGATTGTGTTTAACAAAACCAAAACAACTTAAAACATAATTCTGGTAAAACACTACTATAATCATAAACAATTTGCATGTTTTTAAATAAAAGAATCTACATAATCGAAAGTCGATTTTTGTTAGCACCAATCGGAATGTGTTTGGAGAACTAATAACACATCATAAGACATCATAAAACTTACCTGATCCAAACCTAGCAGGGAGGAAAACCAATTTCCCGATCCAGATTTAGCTTCTTCTTCGCTGTCGTCGGTGACCTCTTCCCTACCATTTTCCTGTTTAATAGAAGGTAAAAAAAACACCTTAACAATGTAGAAAACACAATGAAGACAAGATTATATACAAATCAGTGGCCTTTTTTGTGAGATTCTCTTATTTTTGTATAGAGATAATAGGTTTTATTGTTTCCTTAATTTCGGTGATGAGGGAGTTGATAATTGTCCGATGTTCAAGCAACAAATACGGTTTTAATTAAGTGAATTAAATGGGTTTTATTAATTATGAGGTGTAATATTACACATATACCCCTACAGCTCAAATTTATCTAATAAAATTATAACACATATTACAAAATTGCCACTACTATCATCTTATCCCTCCATCAAGTTGATCCAATGGTTATTTTTCCTTCTCACCCTTCTTACAAAACACCTCTTTTGTATGCTAACCCTACCCTATATAGATATATATATATATATATAGGGGGCGGTTATTGTGAAAAGTAACAAAAACGTGGGAAGTGTGCGAAGTCACGTTACATGCGTAATTACGTAACAAAATTACGTATCATAGACAGAATCACTACTAGTACATGATAATTACGTAATGTTTTTGTATGTTCATGAAAGCATTACGTAATTATCATGTACGGAAATGTTGTTGTATGTTCATGAAAGTATTACGTAATTATCATGCACGTCGCGCACTTCGCACGTTTTCACTACTTTGTATTTGAACCGCCCCCTATATATATATATATATTAATAGATAGATGATAAATATAATAATCAAATAAACCAAACAATTTTCCTATGATATTTTACTGAGGGACATGCTCGAAGTAAAAATAGAGGATCAAACAAACAAAAGCCAACATTTTCCTATGGAATTTCACTAGCTAGAAAAATAAAAAAGCATATGATCTACCATGTAAAATAGAAGACCAAACAAACCAACGTCTTCTTTCACACATTACACATGAACAAGGAATATATAATTAAATGACTACGTATTTATCCCCTAACACACCAATACAGTTGTCCAACAACAAACACAATAGAAAACAGAATCCCCATGATAGTTGCAGGTGGTTGACCGCTTGGTGAAGCCCGTGGTGGTGGTGCTGTCCTATTGCCAGGTGGTGGAGATAGTATTCTAGAAGGAGGTATGGGTCCTTGAGCCACATCAGCATCTCTCAAAATAGGGTTAGGAGCCATAGCCGGTGGCATCTGTTCAGGTGTCATGAGTGAGTATAACTGGCCAGACACTACTGGAGTCATGAATGGTGGTGTCTCATCTGCTGGTAATCCTAAACAGCGGTTCCCTACATTCAAATAAAATGTAATATTAACAAATTAGACATTATCAACTTAAAAACTAATGATTTAGATCTATAAAGTTAACATAACAAGATTAATAAACTTACTTCTATATCTAGAAGCAGTACTTGGATAAGATGTAATAACTCCATTGACACCAACTCCATTAACATATGTGTTAATTTCAACATACGGGTCTAAATGGAAGTCCCTAGGTAGTGAAACAAAATCATTTTCAAAAAGTTGTACATACACTGGGAGTTTGAAAGCATGAAACTTTGCAACGACATCAGTTTGATCACCAAGAAATCTTTTGCTTCTAGGATACACAGATTCCTTCCCAATAATAACAGAATTGGCAAATTTACTGATATCAGCAATTGTTGAGGTGAGAGCATCGCGTATATTCTCATTAACTTCGTAAACAAGCTCATGCCAGTTGCTTCTCGCCTTGAACAGCTTCAGAACTGCACTGTCTGATGATTCGATCAAGATCTTCTTCGTTCTTTGGTTATTTATTCTAGATTTATTCAAAGCTTCCATTACCGCATCTGTTACACTCAATCCCTGATTTGCAGCTAAGTAAGCCGCATTCTGCAAGTTGCAAGAACAAATACATTATCACTTTTGTGTAAGTTGTTCGATAAATTAAATAATTTGACCGCATTATATTGACTTGCCTTAATGTTGATCAAGACACCAGAAACTGAATTAGAATTACTAGCAATGTCCAAAAAGTCTGATAGTGTCACAAAGTTGCCAACGTTTTCGAATTCTGGATTTCTTGATAAAGAGTAGTTTAAAATATAAGGTTGTACAATACAGCTACAACATACAAGAAAAAAAATGTAAGAAATCAGATAATAATGACAACATAAAAGTGGGAGTAGAGTAGTTACGATCTAAGCGCTGAATTTGATCCCATGTGAGACGAAAGGTAAATATTCCAGGACCACTGTGAAGTTCGGGAATGGTTGATGTAAAGCTACTAAATCCAGACTGGGCAACATTTGTTCTATCAAGGAGGTTTATGGAACCTAAACAAATAGGTATCCTATCACTCGTTATTTGAACAGGACAATCAATAATATCAGCACCATCAGAAACAACCTTTTGATATGCCAAATCAGTACAACCCGGGTAATACGCACTTGCTCCTTCAAATGATATAATCAAAGGTTTCTCTGAAGAAATCATAAATAAAAATAAATGTTATACTCAATCATATTAGTCATTTGAGAACACTAGAAAAAGCTTAAAGTTTAAATGGAATTTGTGTACCTTGAGTTTGATTTTTGCCCAAGCTTGAAAAACAATCTGTAAAATTACATTGATATTAAAATCTTGTGGAGCACCAAGAACAAAGAACATTATATGTGCTTATTCAATCAACACACTTGACTTACCAAATGCTTCAGATGGAGTTATTGGATAATCAGTAAGAACACCATCAACAGCAAATTTGCCATTGTCAACAAATTGGAGATACTCTTTCACAGGGTCATAACTGTAGTTGTACGGAAGTGGTAAATCATTTACAAAATCTGAAGCATAAACCTCTAGACCTACTTTATGAGCATCTGCTACCAAAGAAGTTGACAATTGCAAGTAAGAATCACTCCCGACAGGCCATATGTATGATTTAGGAACAAGAATTCCTGGGCAAATGTTGTGATCATTGTCAAATTCCTCAAAAGAGAACCATATGTTTGGTTGGTTGTAGGCTCGGTTTCATTAGGTTCAAGAAACCTAAGAACTAGTTTGGTTGTTCTTGGACTGAACCTTGTCACAATGCTTCTTAGAAAATTCACTTCAGGTGATGAGATATAATTAATTCGAATTTTTTTTGAAGCACCGATCACATAACTTCTCATGCTCAAATTATGTTGGGTGTAAAATGCGTCATGCTCGAAATTTAACCAAAGTCCGGGTGGTTCTATAGCAATGACATCATCAACAGTAAGAATTTTGTAAGCCCGGTCAAAAGTTGGACTTCTACGGTAGATCCCCTGCAGTACTATAATAACAACATTCTTTCATTATTAAGCATACTAGACATTGAGCAACTCTATAAACCTGAAAAAGATGAACTTACAATAGACAATGTCAAGGTCAGCAAAGGTAAAATCAATAGGAAAATATCCTTTGACAGGTACTCCATTTACATCATAGGTCTTTTCACTCTTAGCATACGCCGAGTCGATTGTAGAAGAATTAGCAAGATTCAGATATGGGAAACAAATGCCGACGTTATCTTTAGTTAATTGTACATCACACCATAGAATTATATCGATACACTAGTAAGCATAGCCATCACGTATGCATTCTTGCTGGAACTAGGTAATAGCCCTGAATATCCACCATTGCAATCACTAATGGGCGCTTTCCTGCATAATTTAAACCACAGTATATAGATACATTGACTTTTAAATAAATAAAAGTAGTTTATTTTTAAAAGACACACACACACACACACACATATATATATATATATATATATATATATATATATATATAATTCAGTGATTTTATTAAAATTGAACATTTTGTATTTTTTTGTAGTAAATCATGTTTCTATATAATAAATTTCGTTAAAAATGATTTAATCAGTTACAAATATGATGTTATTTTGGGCAGGGATGTACAAAGGGTCGGAACCTTCCCGACCTGACCCAGACCCTCTAGAACCGTTTACCCTTTTATGGATTAACTGAGAATCACAAATAGAACCTTAGAATCCTATGTGGTTTCGGGCCCTAAATATTCTAAAGGGTCAAGTAAAGGGTATGATGAGTCAATACCTTTTAGTGTAATAGGTATTTGAAGGGCAAGTTACATCTAGTAATACGTAAGAAATAATAGAGATTAATGAAGTATTAACATATGCAAATTACATTGAATTTCTATACAATTGGTTATACAAAGCGACTTAAATCCATTTCTATACAATCAAATTCAATTGGTAGCATAAAAGTATTAGCATATGTAAGTTACATTCCCTTAATTAATACATATAAGATAAATAAACATATAAACATAATAAAAATATTAAATAGATCAGCGTGGAGTTCAGTTACTTACACAAATACATATAACTAATTTATACCCCGAGAACGTCTCGTGATAGACAAATCTAATACAAAGTCACAAAATGTGTGTACCATAAAAAGAATAAGCCGCTTTTTTATTCAGATTTTTTTTTGTAAATGATCAACACTCGATAACTCGTAAAACCTACTTCTAGATTCTACGTGTGCACCTCTTGCTTAATGAAGTCTCTATGCTTAGACATGATTAATAAATTACCAGCAGATATTGTGTTTTGTTTTCGTAATGAACAGATCCTCACTAAAAAAGTCATTTTTTTCGTTTTTTGTGTAGCATTATAGTACTTGTTGGAAAGATAATAAAATGCTTTTTAATTTGGTGCATTTAAAAAGAAACTCTTATGTAAAAGTTATTAACGTTTGAAATTGGGGGGGGGGCATGAGAGAGAAAAACTTTTAGAGGAAAATAAGGGGAAGAAATGCATCACCTATTGTCCATTTGTTGGTCAAGGTTTTTCTTTTTTTAATAACCATACCTAGTGCCTTGTGACACACCAAAGGAGGAGGATGACATAAATGAACGTCATATTAGAAATAGGGATTTCATTTATTATTTATAAATCTGTGTGACCGATTCTTTTTATCTACCAATTAAGTAATTAAAAAAGTTATAAATAGTTCTAAAGCGTAGGATAAAATCCAATGTTGTAAAAGTCGCTAGGCGCTCTCTAGTCGGAGAGTACTCGGGCCTCGACAACCTACCTTGTAGCAATTACTCGGAAGTACTCAGCCTCCGAGACCTTGTTTTACAACATTTATAAAATCTGAATACATATATATTACATATCATACATACACATGGAGTTCTAAATACATAAGAGTATCACCATTATCATGTATATAACCAAAAACTGCACCGCTAAAACTTAAATTTGAGGATAATAAATTTTAATTAAAATAAAAATGGCCCCTTGTGCTTCTTGCACTAGAACTATTGGGTTAGAGCTGCCCGACTCGAAACCGTCATTTCATATAAATCTAGAACCAGAAATCATTCTATATATAAAAAAGGTTATGTTACAACAGCGGTTTTTAAAGGCCATTTTCCAAGGTTCTTGTAGGTTAGAAATTTAAGGTTCACCTTTGTGTATATAATATATATATATTATACAAGATTTGGTGTAAATGAGAACCTTTGGTGCAATTTAGAACTGAGAGAATCATTATACACCATACATTTCAAAGCATTTTTTTTTGCTAAATCGCCCATTTTCCTACAAGTTATTTTTTTTTTTTTTGCATTTATACATATATATGTTATACGTGGCTAAAACTACAAAAACTAGTGTTGTACATATATGTACACCACATGTTTTGTAATGTACATACATGTGCAGGATGTGTTGAAATGATTTCACATAAATGTATGGAAAGAATAACAGTAAGATATTTTAATGTACAAACGTGATTATACGTATTTGAATTGAAAAAATAATTATCATACATATATGTTTGACAATATACACATATATATAAATGGAAAAAAATTATTCTTGCAAGAAAAGTTGCGATTTAAGCAAAAAATAAATAATATATATATATTATTTATATATAATGATTGGGTGTGGGGATACATGTCACTTAGTGAGATAATCCCCACCGTTGAATTTTTCGCCAAAAATTTTAGGTTAAAATAACCCAAATAACCAAATATTTATTAATTATAGTTTTTATCTTTATTTTTATCTGTATTATTACTTTACTATATAATAAACAAAAATATTAATGATTATCTCAATTCTCTCCTGTATAATAAATCAAAATTTTATGCTTATCTCTTATTTATTTAACATTTTATTTTCTTAACTATCTATTTCTATATTTTTCTCTATTAAAACCATTTAAATATTTTATTGATCCACTATGTAATATTAAATTTCTAACCTAATAACAAATAAAAAACAAAAAAAAAAATGTTATAACCCGTGTGATACACAACTTTCTAATAAATTCTTTACACTAAATGAAATAGTAAATGGGAATTTCATTTCATCATCCGGAACATAATAGGTCAAACCAGTCATTTCTAAAAAGCTACACCTTCAAGACCACCGCCTCAATCACGTGTTGCAATGGTTGCTTCTCTGCCTATCCTCCGCACCTAAACGTACATTCTCTCTTTAATATACATTTAAAATTGTTGCATTCTCATATATAGTACATTAACTTATGTTACATCGTACTACACATTTTGTCACTTCATATTAGATTTGTCTATCCAAAAGTTCCTGGGATATAACCTAGTTCATTATATGTAAGAGTAATTTGCAACTTATTTTTCCTAGGTTTATCCAAACCAAGTTTGTCCCACCTTTGCTCCCAGGCATTTGAAGTTTTAACATTATAAGTCTTTGAATCTGACGGTGGATAACTTTTCCATTAGTTTTTTTTTTGTGATGTTACTTGTATACCCTCTGTCTTTTTCTCTAACTAGTCCCAAATACCTGTTGCTACCAGCTACAACTATGACCCCCTCCTCACCACCACCACCAACCCTACCCAAACTTTGATGACCACCACCTCTACCTAATCCCCCACCATAAATGTCCATTGTCAGTGTGACACCCGGTAAACTCAGGTTAACTTTCTAACAAAAACTTAAGTCTACATAGCAAGACATTTATTAAACAAACTTAACTAGGTTAGTTGAGTCGGTTCGTGATTCGAGAATCATTAAGAGTCAGTTTACACACATAGTGGTCATGTTTGGTGATCCGAGGAATCACTAGGAAACACACACGCATGAGTCTCGTATCCCATCTGTTGGTGAAACAATAATACAATATAGGTAATTTATTGATAATTAAATGATATATGAATGAAGGTAACTACAAACATGTGTTTACGTGAAATTTTATGATAACATGTGTTTCGTATGCAAAACGAGGTGATGATAGCGAAGGGATGGGTTTTAGGTGATTGGCTTGGGCCTGGGGATCCCTTCGTCATGAATATAGGGCGAAGGGTAGACCACTTCGCCTATATGTGGACCCCTTCTCTATCTGCAGCAGTGACGAAGGGAAATACTGTATAAATACCACACTCGACCTCCAAACCCTGAAAACAAGCTTCTTCTGCCCTCAAATCATTGATCACTAACCAAGAACACTCACAAACCAATTATTAAGGTAAGATCTAAGGTGTGTAACTCATCCCCAAACCTTTTCAACACATTTTTATATTTGTTCTCATAAACCCTAAATGTCCAGATCTGATTTCAAAGTGTTTCATAAATAAAAACTTTTCTAAAACCACTCCTAAACAAGATCTAAACCTTTAAATGAGTTTTATTATAAAAACCCAAGTTTTCACTCATGTCGGTGAACTAATAATTAGGGCTTTTGTATTATTTGTTGTTAGGATTATGTTATGATGTTGTTCAGATGGTTTTTGATGCATTAGAAACATATTTATGATAAATTGGCATGAATATGACTTTTTATGAGTTTTGTAATGCCCCAAAGCCATTCGTTCGTCTAATTATGCCATTAGGTGTGATTAGCAAAATTAATAAAGTGAGACTCGAACAAAGAAAGAACACGGATTATGTTCTAATATAGAAATAATCTAGTCAATGTTATTAATCTAATAAACGAGCTAATAATATAAGAAAACTAGCTTCAATAGCTAGTTTCATAAAAAAATGACATTTGGGATTATTGGAGGGACTATAGTTGCCAAAGTGGTAAAACTAGTTTTATTAATAAAATTTAATAAAAACAAACCACACACACCGTGTGTGTTGTTCGACCCTCCAACATCAGGAGATCACCTCCTTCACCCACCAAACCCTAAACTCAATAATGAGCTTGAATCCAAGCCAAAGCAAGGGGATTTTTTCGGCGCATTAGCAAGAAACGGTCTTCTAAGGCCTAATGATCATCAAGGTACCTTTATTTGGTAAAATAAAAGCTATACTCTCGTTTTTAAATCATGGTGAAAATCTAGGTTTTGTCAAAACGTGAGATTCTAAGTTGTAGGAGGTCTTTCTATTCGCTTTAGGGAGCCTCAATCACATCTAATTTGGTTATGAATCACACATTCTTCATGTGAAGTTGGTTATGTTCATATGAGTATGTTAATGTGTAAACTTGGGGTTTTACCTCTAGGTTGGAACCCTCTATGTTTAGTGATCTAGCTGACTCTTAGAGTTTTTAATATGGAAATTTAGGCAAATGGTCTAAATAAGTTTTATGATGATTAACAAATGGTTATGTTTTGGTTAATCTTGAGCTTTTAAAACTAAACAAATTAGTGGGTGCACACCAAGTGTTTGATGAAACGCCTCAATAGCCTTGTTGGCAAATTAAGGTGATTACTAAATTTGGGTAATCATGGAATTACCTGCATATAAAATGTGAAACACATGTTAAAAGATGGATCACATCATACATGAAAATATAGCCCAATGATGATTGGGAAAAGTGATGTAATGGTGTGAATAAACTAATGAGATGTGTTAGTTATTGGACATGATGACTAACTTAATTAATCTTATGAGTTTAGATAAGGTGATCTTGTCAAGCTAGGTGCAAGCTTGGAAGGGAATGGATCAACAGAGCAAAACGGGTCAAGCGAATACGAGCCTAAAGTGCAAGAAAATGAGAATGAATACAATGTAAGTTTTACTTACAAACCATTAGACTATAGCATAGCTTAATTATTGTATACACAGTCTTAAATCTTGAATATTTGATAAAGGTAAACCTCAAGGGGTAGAATTTATGAAGTGGGTTGCCTTATGCGCACTCATAACAAAACGTGTTTATGACATTAATCGAGATAATGAGTTGGTGACCGAATGGTGAAATTCATCAAACGAGTTAATTAAAAATGATATGCGAGGAATGATGTTTTTAATCCGAATGAAAGCATTTGAATGAAGTCGTTAAGTATGTTGTTAAATGGGTCAAGCTTGTGTCACTTGAATCATAGATAAAGGCTTGGAATACATAGCATCATGAACTATGGGTCTAAACGGGTCAAGGGGTGAAGCCCCATTCATTATTAGTCCAACACATGATGCTTGTATTCCAAAGCATTAAGATATCATGAGGTTAAATGGATCAAATGGCAAAGTATTACCATTTTGAATTCGAGAAACTTAATATATGTCAATCTAGAAAGCATGCACGTAAATGCATTTTTAGAATGGGCACTGATGCCAAGAATCATGGAGGATGAGCACAGGTATGGATATGGTCAAGGCCACATGGTAAGTCCGTAGCTAAATAAACAACCTTCGGCGAAGAAACATGGGTACTAAAACTACTCTCACATGAAGTGTAGGTGTCAATCAAGTAATTATTTTTCCATAACTATGTCTAATGTGCGCTATTGTGCTTAGAATTGACTAAATAAGAGAAATCTTGAGAAATGGTGAAAATTTAAGTCCAGAAGGACTTAGAGGTTTTAAAACAAGTCATTGAGTCAAAAATTATGGATTTGAAACAAGAAATATCCCCATGGATGGCTAAATGGAAAGATTTGCTATAAGCGCATTTTGGGAATTTAAAAATTTACTAAAGGTTAAATCTAAGAACCGAATCATCATGAAACGAACCGGACAATGTTTTTAGTAAACAAGTGTCCAAAGAGTTTGATAATATGATTTAAGTCTTTTATGTGTTAAAATAGTGTCTTGTATAGCCCAAGTCCCTTAACGGTCGATTTGGGTAAAACCGACATGAACATTTAAAACTATGAATCGGGTCATTGTGACATAAACCGAATGAGGTTATGACGTCTTAAACGTGTTTGCAACAACCTAAATACTTGGATATTATAGCTTGGAAAAGCTTCTAATACAAGCTTAAAGTGTAGGTCATGAAATGTGAAAATTGTAGTTTTGACATCACTTACACAGACCCCTGAAACGGCCGCTAAGATTTCACTGAAAATAAAAAACGGCCGCATAAGCAGGCAAAGCTATTGGACATGCTGATTTTCCAAAAACTTATATAAAATCTAGAAAAATCGTTAGGAGGTGTTCTTTATATGCCTGAAAAGGTATTTGAATAAGGAATATTCTTATTTGAAAGTCGAAATCAAATTATGGGTTTTAGAAGGGTAAAAATCGACCCGAACAAAATGCTGCACTGAAAAGTGCAGCAGTTTACTCTCTTAAAATGGG
>JAUTDX010005642.1:0-20714 GCA_030844895.1 Ambrosia x helenae
ATGTTGTATATAGTACGTGATTTTAAGTATTATGTAATCTTGTACATGATTTTGGGTATGGTATGTAATTTTAGTTATAAGACTAATCTTGGCATATGATTCTTGATTCTAGTTGTATGACCAATTACGTACCAGATACTTTAATGTGGAGTTACGTACCAAATTATGTAATGATGTACAGGTACATAATCTCATAACATTATACAATTATTACGTAATTGGTTATTATGTACGTGAAGTTACGTACCATATTACATACCATGTTAGGTGTATAGCAAACTGTGGGCATCTGATATGTGATTTTATCTTTATGTGTATGACTAATGTGGTTATTATGTACGTGAATTTAAAATATAAAATACGATATACATTTCTATGTATATACTGTATATGGCACGTGATTTTAAGTGTTGTGTAATCTTGTACATGATTTTGGGTATGGTATGTAATTTTAGCTATAAGGTATCTGATACTTGATTTTAAGTGTATGACCAAATGTGGGCATCTGATACGTGATTATGGGTATGGTACGTAATTTTAGTTATAAGACTAATCTTGGCATATGGTACGTGTATCATATTCACATAGTTGGGCCTACACCTAAAAATTACATAACGTCTAAAGAATTCTACCAATTTTTTTTTAAATTAAGAAAACTATAGCACTAGGCTTACTCAAATTATAGAGAACAAAATGATTGTTAATACGATGTATTTTTTTTTAAATATTATCATATGAAAAAGTTATAGCTATTTTAAAAATCGCGGGAAGTGGGTTTATGAGTCAAGAAGTAAAAAAACAAATGTTCTCTCATGTGAAAATTGACCATGTCAAAATGTATAGTGGAGATCTCTTCCTACACTTCGCACGTTTTCATTACTTTGTATTTGCACCTTCCCCTACATATATATATATATATATATTATATATATATATATAAACGAAAATGGGGTAACACATGGCAGTAGGTGAGGCCTTCACTCCTTGATTTCCCTTGAAAAATATTTTTTTAATTATATTTTAACTAAAGATAACTATTAACTATTATTTTAAAATTTCAAATATGTTAATTAGGATTTCTATCTTTATCATTTCCTTATTTCCCACACAATTTTTAAATGTTAGTAACTTTTATATATGACACTTAAAAAAAATACACCAAATTCACAAGCGTTTTATTATCTTTGCAACGGGTACCATGGTGCTAAAAAATGACTTTTTAGTGGGGTTTTTGTTCATGCAGAGAAAAAAAACACAATGTGTTTAGGCAATTTATTAATTATGCCTAGGCAAAGGTAATTTATTAATTATGTCTAGTCAAGTCACTAATCATGTTAAGATAGTATAAAAATATGATTTTGAACCTGTTATTATATATAATAAACTCGCTAACTACATATATATTCACATATGTAGTCAGTTTGGTAAGAATCTTTTTTTTTTTCATTGGTGTTGCTATGAACATTGATTACAAAGGTTGCTAAACCGGTTAGATGTAGCCTATGATTATTAGACACGGAGTAAATCTCTACCTGATAAGTGATAATTAATCACTAAACCATACATCCCTTTTAAATGAATTATCGTCATGACAATCATTTGATACCAATTTAGTTTAGAATGTCTTGAGAAAGTGACAAAGTTGTATATGGATTTTCATGTTAAAAATAAGGTGTTTTATGTATAATCCAGTTTTATTTCTAATTTACTTTGTTTGGTTCTTAATGTTTGAGGAAGCTTGTTGAAATATATGATATGATGATAATTCAAACATTAAAACTTGTACATGACTTGTATATTGTGTGATGTTTGGTATCTTGGGCTCATTGTTATCAAGTTGTGCAGGGTGTTTATTTGGGCCGAAGTCTAGTCTGAAGTCTGAGAATTCGGCCAATTGTTCACGAAGCCCATTCAAGAAAGTATCTTAGGGGTTGGCTATAAATACGTGCTGATATCATTGTTCACGGTTTTAAACAGTTAATCCATTCGGTGGTGTCTTTCTGTAGTCTCCACAAACTCCGAGTTATGATCAAAGGGAGATCTTTTGCTTATATCTATTTGCAGGACTTGATAATCAGTATCATCATTCTTTCTTTTGTATTGTTGATCTTCATCTTGTTCATCCTCTTGATAGGGTTTGTTCGTCTGTTAGTAAGATCGTTTTTTATCTTGTCTGTATTTCTTTTAAAGAGTTCAACTGATCTTTATAATCAGTTGAATATCTGGATTTTGTATTATGTTCTTGGGTATTTAGGGGTAACATTTTGGGTTGGTTAATAAGAGTTTTGTCACCTATTTTGTCGCTACCTCTCCTCTTGTGTTGTGGATTGTGTTGTCACCTAAGGTCACTCAAGTGTTGTTGCCTTTCTTTCTCTAAGTCTTTGTTCAAAAGGTTATTGAGTTACGTTGGTATGCTTTCAATTATATTGATAATTGGTATCTTATTTTGTATCTCTAAGTCATGCTTGTATGGTTTCTTTGTGTACAAAAAAAAACGTGTGATTTTATGTTCAATTGGAAATGTTTCTTGTTATTAGTAAGAATGTTTCTTGGTTGATTGTATGTTTTAAATCGCTTATGCTTCAGGAGTTTTCTATAAAAATTAAAAAAATATATGGTCATTGTTCATCTTCATTAAAATAGATATTTGTTTTCTTGTATAAGATTGTTATGTTTTGTGTGTAAGAATTGACCTCGCATTTGCAACATTTTTGTCATGTTATCTGGTTTTTGTTAATGTGTTGATTGATCACACATTTTCTCTTCATAAGGTTTCTTATTGTTGAGATTCCTCATGTCTTGGTCTTTGATGAAATGTTATAAGCTTCGTATGTATTTAACTTTCATTGTCTTTGATCCTATTATCTTTGAGTCTCTTGAAAGTTTATGTTCTCTCTTATTGGTTCTATCGCTGTTCAGATCATATTCATTGTGTTAAGGAATCTTTTGTAGTAGCATGAGTAGATTGATTTTTTTTTATCATGGCTGGTAGTGCTACATAAAAAATCATACCTCATTTCAAAATAAAAGTTAGTGAAATTTAAGTTGTTTTACCTGTCTTGTTTTTATGGCAAGTCTTGTATGAGGTGTTTTTTGTTTGTGTATGCAATTTGTTTATATCAATCTTAGGTCATACTATATAAGGTTATCCCGATCAAGATTGAGGGGGGCTTTGTATCTTCATCAATCTTGTATGTCTCTGTCATCTTGATATGTCTTTGTAAATCTTGTTCTTCAAAATAAGGAGTCTTTCCCAAAATAAGGAGTCTTTCCCAAATCATCTTTGTTTTTCTTCAATTTTGTCTCAAACAATTATAAAAATGTCTTTCGCTTTTGTAATGTGTCTTGGTGGTTTTTTTTTCTTGAAACCATATCATAATCGTTTGTTTGACCTGTATGTTGTGTGGTCTAAAAGCTTCGTTTCTGGCTAGTCTAACCGTGTGGTTGGCGTATTTTAAACCATAGTATTATCAAGATTATTCTTGAATGTTTATTTACAGTCTTATATTGTTTTTTTGAGATGTTTGGTCTGATTACAGATTGTATGATTTTTGTTTAATTCGGAACTTGTTTGGTTGTGTCTTGTAGTCTGGTGTATGCATTATTATCAAACTTGTTTGTTGAAAATTTTGATTTGTTTTTTCAAAAGACTGTGTGATCTTTTTTTGTCCTGTCAGATATGTTTCTGATAGTCTTATTGAATCATGTGATTCATTTGTGGTATGAAGGTATAAACATTTGGTTGATTCAATTAGTGTTTATATTCTTTACAAGTTGTCTTTTGATATGTTTCGTGTAAAGTTGTAAAAGTTTTGATCAAGTCAAATAAGTTTTAAGTTCTTCGTGAGCATTGTTTCTTTCAGACGTGTTCTGAATTCTAGAAAGTCATGAGACTTTATATGTCATCAGATGTGTATATGAT
This sequence comes from Ambrosia x helenae, assembly GCA_030844895.1. Classification (NCBI taxonomy): domain Eukaryota; kingdom Viridiplantae; phylum Streptophyta; class Magnoliopsida; order Asterales; family Asteraceae; genus Ambrosia; species Ambrosia x helenae. The sequence continues at coordinate 3,923 of JAUTDX010005642.1, forward strand.
GATTGTTATATGTTTATATGATTCTATGTGTTTCATATATGTATTTTTGAATCGTGTGATTCAATGTCTTAGATTCTTTTGAAGTCTTGGTCTTATGATCCATGTTTTGTAAAGTTGTTTGTAAATTTGTAAAATCAAATTAGTCTTATGCGCTTTACAAGCTGTATGACTTGGATCTGGTCTTATACAAATGTGGTTTTTTGGAATCTAAAAGTCATGTGACTTGTGTATTGTCATATGTGTTTCTCTGATAAAGAATATTGTGATTCTTTCTTGTCTGCTCGTATTAAGATGAGTTAGTTATAGATCTGTATGACTATATGGTTTTGTATGGTCTTTGTATTTTGCCTTGTTGGCATATGTTTTTTTACGTCTCACATTCATGAAGTCAGATGTTCCTAAATTTATTGTTGAGAAACATACCAGGTTATTGGTTCTTATGTTTCTTCGTTATCTAAGGTATTTTTACTCACATGTCAAATTTAATGTTTCTAATTGCTGTGGGAGGTATAAAAATTTGTGAGTGTTAATTCTTCAAAACGGTTAAAAAAAGGTTGTTTCCTCAGCGTCATGATAACATGTGTAGATTTCTCTTTATGATTAATTTGTTTGGAAATAAAACTGAGGGGGGTGTTAAAAATAAGATGTTTTATGTATAAATCCAGTTTTATTTTCTAATTTACTTTGTTTGGTTCTTAATGTTTGAGGAAGCCTGTTGAAATATATGATATGATGATAATTCAAACATTAAAACTTGTACCTGACTTGTATTATTGTGTGATGTTTGGTATTTTGGGCTCATTGGTTATCAAGTTGTGCAGGGTGTTTATTTGGGCCGAAGTCTAGTCTGAAGTCTGAGAATTCAGCTCAGCTGTTCACGAAGCCCATTCAAGAAAGTATCTCAGGGTTTTTGCTATAAAATATGTGTTGATATCATTGTTCACGGTTTTTAACAGTCAATCCATTCGGTAGTGTCTTTCTGCAGTCTCCACAAACTCCGAGTTATGATCAAAGGGAGATCTTTTGCTTTATATCTATTTGCAGGACCTGATAATCAGTATCATCATTCTTTCTTTTGTATTGTTGATCTTCATCTTGTTCATCCCCCTTGATAGGGTTTGTTCGTCTGTTAGTAAGATCGTTTTTATCTTGTCTGTATTTCTTTTAAAGAGTTCAACTGATCTTTATAATCAGTTGAATATCTGGATTTTGTATTATTAACAAGTTCTTGGGTATTTTGGGGTAACATTTTGGGTTGGTTAATAAGAGTTTTGTCACCTATTTTGTCGCTACCTCTCGTCTTGTGTTGTGGATTGATATTTTATTTTTAGATCTGTTGTTATTCAGTATTCAAACCTCAAATTTCTACACTTCACCTCGAGCAATATGTGCACATGTAGAATTAGAAATAGTTTTTTACGAGTTATCGAGTGTTGATCATTTAATTTTTTTTCCTGAAAACGGTCTATTTCTTTAACGGTAAACACATTTTGTCATTTCATATTAAATTTGTCTATCCAAGAAGCACCCTTACCCATACCGAGGAGATAATCTAGTTTGTAATGATAATAAAATTTAAAGTGATAAATACCCATCACTTTTCACGAGTGAATAGGAAAAAAACAAATTAACAATAAGTACTATCATTTTTCAAAAACAAAAAGAGTAAAACGCAATGTATCATGCATACAACCTAACTTACAAGAGTGTAATTAATTTAAAAGGAAAAAAATATCCAGTTTAAACCTTACTATAAAATACGTACTACTTAAAAAAATGAATGAATGTGTTACGTGTGAATTAATTGAAGTGATGAAAAGTTAATAAAAACAATTAAATGAAAAGAGGATGGAATCTAATAAAAAAGACAGTGATGGATCCATCCTTAATCACACGTACGCACAAGGAAAGAAAAGAAGAGACAAACACACTCCTCCTTTTCAAGACCAAAAAATAAACCCTCATGACCTAATATTAAAAGAAAACTACTTTAAAAAAAAGAAAACTAAAAAAAATAAAAAAAAAATAAATAAATAAAAATAAAAAATAATAATCACATATGAATTCTCCTTTGCATCTATCTCCAGGTAAACTAACAGTGAAGATGGGTCACATGCCATGTGACCAAACAGCTGTCTCCACACCCCCAAATATACTTACTTCCCTTCTCTTTCTCTATCTATCTCTCTCCTCAACCCAATCTCACTTTCTCTCTCTACAATTCTCTCTCTCTCTCTCTACATTTTTCATTCTCATTTACATTTTCACCAAACTAGAATGATGAAAGCAGCTAATCACTTATTCATAATCTTCTAAAAAAGCTACCAACATAACATCATCATCTTCCATCTCACCACAATCTTATTATTATTATTATTTCCATCATCATGAAACACTTAACCAATTTCTTTGTCTTTCTCACTTTGCTTCACTGTATAATCTCTACATATGGTGATGATACCCAACAGCAATTCACAATATTCAAATCTTCATTAAAAAAACACTGCTCTGTTACCTGACTGGTTACCGAGCAACAGTGTTTGCAACTACACAGGTGTTCATTGCAGAAACTCTAGGGTTTCTGCAATAGATCTGAGTAATACAGATTTAAGTGTGGAGTTTGGTTTGGTTTCGTCTACTTTGTTGACGATTCCTACTCTTGAATCGTTTGTTGGGAAAAACTGTAATGTTACTGGAACGGTTTTGGTTAGATCTCAGTGTAGTAAAGTACTTAAAGTTCTAGATCTATCAAATAACCGAGTGTCTGGTTCGGTTGCTGATGTTTCTGTTTTAGCTGCTTGTACAAGCTTGAAGATATTAAACTTTTCGAGGAATTCGTTTGAGTTTACTGGTGCTAAGAAGCCGTTAGGGCTTTTGGTCTCTACACAAGTTGTCGATTTCTCTTATAATCGAATATCTGGACCTGATGTTGTTCAATGGATGTTATCTGACGGTTGTGGTGAACTGTTGGAGTTTAATGTTTCTGGTAATAATATTTCCGGTACGGTACCAGACAGTTTAAAGGTTGTTCGTTGCTTGAAGTGTTTGATATATCTCATAATAATTTCACCGGTGAGTTACCGATGGATTTATTTATGGGGTTGAGTAGTTTAAAGAGCTTGGGGTTGGGGTTTAATAATTTTAAAAGTACGTTACCGGATTCGTTGTCCGAGATGACGAATCTGGAGCGGTTCGACGTGAGTTCGAACCAGATTCGGGGGAAATACCTCCCGGGATTTGTGGTTCGGGTTTGAAGGTGTTGTATCTGCAGAATAACCGGCTTTCGGGTTCTATTCCTGAATCTATTGGTAATTGTTCTGAATTGGTTTCGCTTGATCTTAGTTTCAATTCACTCATTGGGAACATACCTAAGAGTTTTAGAAACTTGTCTAAGCTACAAGATTTGATTATATGGATGAATTTGTTAACTGGTGAGATACCTGAAGAACTTATGTACCTTTCAAATCTAGAAAATTTGATTCTAGATTTCAATTATTTAACCGGTTCAATCCCTGCTAGTTTAAGTAATTGCACTAATTTGAACTGGATTTCACTTTCAAACAACAAATTGGTTGGGGAAATTCCCGGCTGCCCTTGGCGGGTTGTCGAATCTTGCTATTCTTAAGCTTGGGAACAACTCATTTTCCGGAAAGATTCCGCCCGAGCTTGGGGATTGTAAGAGTTTGGTCTGGTTGGATTTGAACACTAATCAGTTGAGTGGGACGATTCCGCCTGCTCTTTTCAAGCAATCTGGATTCATTGCTTGCGGCGTATTTGACTGGAAAACCGTATCTGTACATCAAGAATGATGGGAGTAAGCAGTGTCATGGTGCTGGAAATTTACTCGAATTTGGGGGAATCCGCCAGGAGGATTTGGACCGGATTTCGTCCAGGCATCCGTGTAATTTCACTAGGGTGTATTTGGGGATTACTCAGCCGAATTTCAATCACAATGGGTCGATGATCTTCTTTGATCTTTCGTACAATAAATTGGAGGGTGGGATTCCGAAGGAACTCGGGTCAATGTACTATCTTAACATATTGAATTTGGGTCACAATGATCTCACCGGGCCGATTCCTGAAGAGCTTAGTGGGTTGAAAAATGTAGCCATTCTTGATTTATCGCATAACAGGCTCAATGGCTCGATTCCAAATTCGTTGACAAGTCTTGGTCTTGGAGATGCTGATCTCTCCTTCAACAATTTGTCGGGTTCTATCCAGTATCCGCCCCGTTTGACACATTTCCGGCGGATAGGTTTTCGAATAATTCAGGACTATGTGGTTATCCTCTTCCTAAATGTGGGTCGGATAAAGTTGATAAACCAAATGGTCACCGGAAATCCAACAAACGAGAAGCATCGCTAGCTGGAAGCGTTGCGATGGGATTGTTGTTTTCGCTATTTTGCATATTTGGAGTGATTATTATTTTGGTGGAGATGAGGAAGAGGAGGCGGAAGAAGGCTGCTGCCGCTCTCGAAGCATACACCGACGGCGGTGGCCATTCGTATTCTGGTGGTGACCGTGCTAACGCTAGCACTGCTTGGAAACTAACAACCACTCGCGAGGCGTTAAGCATCAACTTAGCTGCTTTCGAAAAGCCGTTAAGAAAACTCACATTCGCTGACCTCCTTGAAGCAACGAACGGGTTCGACAACAACAGTCTAATTGGATCAGGCGGGTTTGGTGATGTTTACCGGGCTCAACTAAAAGATAACACAGTTGTCGCGATCAAGAAACTAATTCATGTTAGCGGGCAGGGTGATCGCGAGTTCACAGCTGAAATGGAAAACCATTGGGAAGATCAAGCATCGAAACCTCGTACCATTGCTCGGATACTGCAAGGTTGGAGACGAACGGCTACTCGTTTACGAGTACATGAAGTTCGGAAGCTTAGAAGACGTGTTACATGACCGAAAGAAAACCGGGATCAAGTTAAACTGGGCTAAACGAAGAAAGATCGCTATTGGGTCAGCTCGCGGGCTAGCCTTTCTACATCACAACTGCATTCCACACATAATTCACCGCGATATGAAGTCAAGCAACGTCCTCCTAGACGAAAACCTGGAAGCTCGGGTGTCGGATTTTGGAATGGCCCGACACATGAGTGCAATGGACACTCATCTAAGCGTGAGCACGTTAGCCGGAACACCTGGGTACGTCCCACCAGAGTATTACCAAAGTTTTAGATGCTCTACAAAGGGTGATGTCTACAGTTATGGTGTTGTATTGCTGGAGCTTCTAACCGGAAAACAACCAACCGATTCACCAGATTTCGGGGACAACAATCTCGTCGGGTGGGTGAAACTACATGCTAAAACGTGCATAACCGATGTGTTTGATCCGGAACTATTGAGTGAAGATCCGACGTTAAAGGTGGAGCTGTTACAACACCTGAAAGTGGCGTGTGCGTGTCTAGATGACCGGCCGTGGAAGCGGCCAACGATGATTCAAGTGATGGCGATGTTCAAAGAGATTCAGGCAGGGTCGGGGCTGGACTCGACATCCACCATAGCCTCAGGTGAGGCGCATTTTAGTACGGTGAAGAGGTGGAGATGACCATAAAAGAAGACAGTGAACAAGGCAAACACTGATTGTGGTAGGCGAGTTGTTGTATGGGCTTCTTTCTGTATTTTGTATGTATTATTATTATTAGTAGTCTTTGGGGTAATCTTGTCATTATACATAAAAACAAGTTGATCAATTTTCATGTATATATTTACATAATAGCTTTCAGAGCCTTATGTTTCGTTGTTTCACTAGCATTTTTAGCATTAAAAATGGTACGTACATTTTAGAAACAGGTTTATCTCTTACGGTGTGTGGACTGAGCTCGGAAACGTGCCAGAAGAAGTCCCTAGATTTGCCCCAACGGGTTGTGAGAGAGCGGGAGGAGATGCGGTGAAAATGGGTGCGGGGACACTGGCCCTTCCAAGTCGTAAATACTTGACTAGGTTTCTTCTCTTCTGCTCGCTGCCACTCTCCGTGTCCGTCCAACCCTATATATTGCTACAAACCCATATATATGGGAGGCCTAACCGAGTTCTATTTGGAAGTGCACTTGGCGTAGCTCAGCCATATCGAACCCGAGTCTTGTGAGTTCATAAGTGTGCACGTTGCCACTTGATCTAGCCGTTAAAAGAAATATGCCTCTTCAAAATGCTTACACTGTTGTCTTTACACATTTTATTAAATGTAATAATCATTAGATTTTTTCTTTTATCTTTCTACATTTTATAGCTTTAATAACATAAATCTTTACATAAGAGGATGTAAATGTTATAAATAAGAAAATAAGTATAATACGATTTTTTTAATTATATACAAGGAAATATTACCACTTGGATGGTTCTTCGTAGTCTACTATAGTCATGCATATTTAATTTATTGCTTGTCTTAGTATCATTTAAAGACGTACTTAGAGATCTATACGGATGTATATTTGATGTTACTTTTTTTTTATAAATAAAACATAAGATTCAAAGTGTTTTGAATGGACAAATGGTTATATTTAATAATATTATTATTTTCTTAAAATAAGTGAATATGATGTTAAACAAATCATCTCATTCGATGTAAATACGGATTAAAATAAACTGAATGAACCATGAAAAGAAGTTTTCTTAAATGTATGAAAACAATATTAAATATAAAAATGTAGGGTAACCCGTAAACAAAGAGAATCGTAACAAAAGGGAGTGTCCGTGATCCACAATAGAAGGAGATGATGACTTCATCGACGGTGACCAAGTGGGAGACCACTTTCCTCAGTTTTATTTTTGATCATCACACAATTCTTTTATTTCACTTTTCGAGAATCATCAAATGAAATTACTTTTTATACACTTTTCATGTATTACCTCCAACCCTACTCTTTTTTTTTTCTCAATAGCGTAAATTTGTGTTTTCGTCCGAAAATTATATATATATTGAGTTTGGTCCCTCATATTTTAAGGGTCTCCTGACATTCGACCACACGGGAAAAAATTCAAGCTCCGCCACTGTACAGTGGTGAATCTTGACCCGAAACTTTGGGGTCGGAAGTCACTAGTTTTGGGGAGTCAAAACCTTATATACCAAAATATTTCTATACGGATAATATAATCGGAACTTCTGAACGAAAATTCGGGGGGGGGGGGGGGGGGTCGGTCGCCCCTCCCGTCCTTTTAAAACGATCGCCCATGCCACTGTATATTTTTATCATATTATATATTTTGAAATCATTTTTTATGGTATCATTGACATTCTTATCCTTATCTTAGCCTATAATATTGACGAATTTCAATTATTAAGAGTCGACTTATAAACTTAATTAATGAAAATAGAAAAAAAGGAAAAAAGAAAGAAGCAAGTATCATTCAATTTTGTCAAGAATTGCGCTTGTAGGCCTTTGAATACGATGGTGGCTTTTTATGTTTATCCAGCCATCATATATACACAAATGATATACGCAAATGCTTTTAATACTGTATATTTTTATTTATTTTTGCAACGGCCGTTGAGTGGATAGCATATAGCATCCAAGGTATTTTGCTTTTAATTCATATTACAAAGAGTTCGGGTCGGGTTCAATCTATTTGTATACACACATTATTACATTACTAGGTTAGAGACTCGTGTTGACATACGATAAATTGAAAAGTCAAATGAAAAAAATTCTATAAAGATTGTAGTACAAGTATTATTTGTTGAAAGTTATGTAATACAATTCGTATAATTTTGGTTGCATGCAAAATATCATAAAAAGGTTTAATGTTATGCAATAATGGATATATGAATCAACAAATGTTTGCTTTGACGTGATTTAAAAACAAATAATGAAATGAATAATAACATATTTATTATAACAAAATGCAAATGAAAATTAACATTCAAAGTAATTAAATATAGTTTATCAAAACATAAAAATAAAAAATTATTAGAAAAAACAATTTAAATGATTTACGACAACATTCGTACAAAAAATAAAATGAAAATAATCTATAGATTTTGTAGTATACAAGCTATTTTAATATTTTGAAAATTGTGTAATACAATTCGCAGAGCCGTCTTCAATCTATTTGTATACACACATTATACATTATTACTTAACTATTTATTAACCATACAATTCGTAGAGGCGTCCTCAAGGATGCTCATGTGTCCATCATGCCATTGTCAGGCAAATTCAGTGCCATAGTATATAGTTCCTGCTCAATATCTGTACGTGTGTAACCTGTACATTGTGCCTGATCCGGTCGTGGGCCTAGGATGCCTTTAGTGTTCTGATTGTTGGGCCGTGAAGGGTATGGACAAGGTGGCTGGGCCGATTGCGTCTGCCACGATTGAGAGGAACCCTAGAGAAGAGCGGCCCACTGGTTTGTGGTCCACAAACTCGGTAAGACAATGTAGGGTGTTGGTTAGATGTTGGCTGTTGAGTGTAGTTCCGGCCACGGTTGTTTGTCTCTTGGCCTCGACCTCTAGTTCTAGTGCTTCTTATCACTTTCTTTTATATATCTATTAAACCTAAATCTCTCTAGTTATAACTTTATGGTGAATGTCATGTAATGTTATAATTTTCCCAACGAGGCAACTTTATTAACTTTTTATGTGTAACGTTCAGTAAATAATAAACAACGCGCTTTTGTAATTGTGTGTGTATGAGTAGTATAACATGTTTACGATGTTCTTACCGAATCTTCTATTGTACGCTTACCTTTTCACGTTTCTTCAAATAAATTTTTATGTAATCGCGTACCTTTTCACGTTTCTTCAAATGAATTTTCATGTTTCTTCGAAGTAATAATTTAAAGTAATTTATTATAGTTCCTTTTTCCTTTTTTAAATAAAGGGGCGTTATTCCATTGCATGAGTGTTATTGAATGAAACATCTATCTACGTGGCTGATGTGGCGTAATAGAGCTCCTAAAAGCTCCATTCCATAACGGTCAGCCTTAGCAAGCTTAAAACACTGTCTTCTGTAACTTTGTTAAAGCTAAATCTAGCAACTTACGGTAATTTTATGGTGATTGTGATGTAACTTTTTAGAACATATAAGGATTTTCTAGTTTTTTTTTTATGTTAATGTCTCAAAAAATTATAAATAGTGGGACGCTTAAGCGAAAGGCTATGGGTTGCTTGTGTAACTATATAATCAAGTTGAAATGATTATTGAAAATATAATATGTTTTTGTGTACAAGCCTAAAGCACGGCATATTTTCGTTTATGAAGGTTAACAACCACTCGTAGCCACTTTTTAAAATATGCAGCTCATAAAAATATGCGGGACCTATTGTGAATGCTCTGAATGCTCTAAATGTTAAGAATGCATGTTTGCCACGACTCAAGGATACTAAAGATCACAATGAGAAACAGCATAGACACATTATTTTGGTATTTGTATATGTGTCTGAGTGTATCAGATTCACGATGCCCTTACCATGAATCTTCTATAGTACGCGTAGAATGTCACATTACTCTGCGTTCCAAATAATATCATACTTTTCATGTTTCTTTAAATTATCAGTTAAGTTCAAATATGTGGCCTAGTTCGGTGTCACTATAGATGATATATTTAATAGTTCTCCATTCTTTATTTGAGGCAACTCTAATGAACACTTGGTTTAATTTGTATAAGTTACGTTAACAGTTTCTGAATATCAAAATTATATATATAATCCATGATTTTCAAAACCACTATTTTTAGTCCCTAAAAACCTAATATTATTTGTTTAAACATTCAACAAAGTCTGATCACCAGGTACATTCATAGGTAAAAAGGTCACCCACGCTAGCAATGGCAAACAACGCTAATGACCCAATTTCTAGCACTACCCAAAAGGCCAGCTGTGATAAAACGACTGGATAGCACAATAAGTTTTCTCACGAACAAGACTTCAGCCGGTGACCTCACCTAAAGAAAGTCGTCCATGTACCACTAAAGCATTGCACCTTTGGTAAAAGGTAATATAATTGAAGTCTTCATAAAAACCATTTTACCTTTTTAATAAATTTATCTCATGGCCCCTTAGGTTTACTAGATTATGGTCGTAGGCCGCGCGTTGCGGCGGCGGCGCTTTAAACAATGTCAAGTTATGTGATGCGTTAACCATACGAAAACACGTGTTTTGACGTATCTGATTTAAAGATTGCGGTTGCCGAAGAAATGGAATCGAATTCGGGTTGGTCTGTTTAGTGATGGGTCCACCTAAACACTACAGCACCCGTACCTTTGCATCAAAACTTAGCGGGATCAAAATGTACAATTACTCGAATTTATGCCGTCGAATTATGTCAGAAACGTAGGTAACACGAATTTGCACCGTAGAATGAAAACGTTTTATATTTGAGTTGACTCATTTCCGAACACATTTTTATGTCAGAGATATAGACCAACCGAAATCGCACTACAAAATAAGCATGAAAACATATTATATTTGACCAGTCTCATTTCCGAAAAAAACCTTAGGTCGAAACGTGAATTTATATCGTTTACGTCGAACATGAATTTATAACAACACGTATAGCGAAACGTAAACCAACTGAAAACGTAAGTAAAAATAAGCATGAAAACGCATTATATTTGACCAGACTGTTTATAAAGTTTTTAGAAAGTCTAGGGGTTTAAATGTCTTTCAAAATGTTGAAGGGTTGTTAATGTCTTTTCGTTGTTTTTGTTTTGTTGTGGGTTTTTTCCTTTTGTCGATGTCATATGACATCGACGTTTAGATTTAGGTATACACTACTTATTTTACCCGTCGCGGGTTGCGACGGCGTTGTATGCGAAATTATAACATATAGACTACAGCCGACCAGACTCGTTTCGGAATTAAATTAAGTTCGGAATGTTTGGTTATAACTCAAATATATACCGTCGAATCAAAACGTATTACGTTTCACCTGATTTGTTTCTAAACAAAATTTACATCAAAACGTAACATTTTATAATTGACCTAGCTCGTTTAAAAAAAAGTTAAAGCGTAGACGAACTCGAATTTATACCGACACGTCCAAAATAATAAAAACATAAGAAAATAGTTCTACGATAAGGCTGAAATCTTAGAAACCTAAAGGGGTCAAAGTGACATTTACAAAGTTAGAGGGTTACCTTTGAAATTTAAGTGTGAGATTTGTCAATTTATAGAAGTTAGAAACTTAGTTTATGTTAAGTTAGAAACTTAAGGTGAGAATTGTCAAGTTACAAAGTTATGGGTTGTATCTTAAAATGCATGGTCCACCGACCATACATTTTAAGTATATATATAATTTCCTATTTTGCTAATAATAAAATGCCCATAGAAATTGATTCCTTGCATCAATTAGCGGCCAAATTAGAATTATGGCTTGACCAGAGGCCTATGGGCTATGACTGGGATTTAGAGGCGCTGTTATAAGACCATGGGGAGTGGAGGGGAAAGATGAACATGAAGCTGTCATGTGGTACATGTGAAGTCTATGTTTGAATGGTGAAAATTGTGGAGAGTGGTAAAGGGGAAGGGAGGTGAAAGGAATGATTTATTATTAATGTTTGTGTGTTAATTTTTTTTAAAAGAGGGGCCAATAAAAAATGAACACCTCAATCTCAAACCCCCCCCCCCCCCCCCCAAAATAAACCACCCCTAAGAATTTTGCCCCCTAGGGGCTCACGCCCATTTCACCTAAGGGCGGGGGTGGTGTATATGGGGTGAAACCCATTTCACGCCACTTCCCCCCCCCCCCCTTCCCACACTCTAAAATATGAAACATAATAAGCTATGCTTAAATCTTGAGCTGGCTAGGCGCTTTGCATCCAACTGAGGCAGAGATGCACAAATCGGGGTTGTGGGCTGAACCCGGACCTGGAGCAGGAACTGGTTTCGGTCAAACCGTGTAAAAAATAGGACCGTGTATGCCGGGAAACCGGTAGGAACAAGACCCGGTACGGGGTATAGAGTAAAACCCTTTGAACTGGTTCGGGTGCGATCGGTCCGGGTAGGAACCGATACATGGGTAGAATCGGGTATTACCATTTGGAGCCCAAATTTAAAAACTAACCATTTGAATTGGTTTCTAACGGTAATATAGCTATTAGGAACCGGTTATTTACCATTTTACCACCCTAGTTAACTATAAATAGGTGTGAATATTTATTTTTATTACGCCACTTTTCTAACTTTCAAAGGCTCTCTAAAACGTAAAACCGCTCAAGTTTCTCTACACCAACGGCAACAATGGCAAACAATGAAGAAAGTTGATACTTGAAACCAAAAGAAAACCCTACATTTGGTCCCACTACGACTTATGTCGGACAACATCGAGATGGCTCGGTGCAAGTATTGTGGAAAGTTCAAGGAAGTCGTGGCAAACTCAACTCTCAAAAAACATACGGTTAAATATTGTCCGGACTAAAAAAGCTAAAAAAGGAACGCCAATCGTCTGGATCTGCAAATCAAAATAGTGTAGACGTCTAGTAATGGTTTTTATGTTTGATGTTTAAATGTTTAATATTAGTTTTAATGTTTAATGTTTAATTTTAAGTTTTAAAATGTTTAATGTTAATTTCAATAAAATAACATTTATTTTAAACATAGTTATCATTTAACATAAATAAAAATTAAAACATTAATACAAATTACGAAGTCGCGTCAATGATAAGCTTCTAAATTTCTAACTTAGAAAACGGTTTTCCATTAATAGGATCATACTCGGCCATAGATTCTTCACCGACATGTTCATCATTATTTGAGTCATCCAACTCGTCCATGCGTCGGCGCCAAATAGCATGAAATCTTCTAATCAGGTAAGACACACTTATGAACCTTACTTTGATATAAGCACTTAAATGGTCGGTTTCAAAACCCATTTCCTCGTTAAACATCTCTTTAAGGCGATTCTAAAACTCAGGACCTGGTAGATTCACTCTTGTAACCTCTGCTCGTATTTCTCTAACCTTAATGTCTACAAAAACTAGTCCTACATAGTACTCCTCGCCATTGCTTCAGGGCGGAAGACATTTTCGTATGTGTTTGATTTTGCTTTTTTTTGTTCGTTTTATGCGTTTTTAGTTGGATAATTAACCAATACATCTCACAACTAATTATAATGATTATAGGTTGGCTAAAAACCGGTTCCAGCGGTAAAAAGGTAAACAAAACCGGCTATGTTTACGTTCCCAAAGGTCAAAAATCAATTCCATCAATTACAATGGTAAAAACCAGTTCCTACCCGAGTTTTTTTCCTAGGTCGGGTAGGAACCATTCCTACCTGGTGATCTTACATAATCGATTAATCGTCATGTCCAACCGAGCCCATGATTAAAGATCAAGTTGAGGTTCATCTGGCCGGTGATCTTACATAATCATCATGTCAAACCGAGCCCAATTATAATTAGACCGATAAAGGAACCGTGATGGGAGTATCTATTCTCTTAATACACATCATGTGGAACCCTTAAAAAACATTCATCAATTAGGTAGTTAATATCTTTATTCCTAAAAGTATACCCATTTGTATGTCTTAGTGGTTCCGTTATCTAACTATACATATATAAAAGTTGCACTTGTCTCATGCTGTTTGAAAGTTCAAACAGTCTCTTAAGAGTTAAGTCTTACCCTATACATTACAACAATACAATCATAACTCTCTTGAACTCAAAGTAAAAACCTGTAACTCGGTTTAAAGGTTCAGATGAAATTGTAAAGTCGAGTGTATCTTGGGTTGTAATAGGTAAATTTAGCCACATGCTCAGTAGTTAAGTTTAACCAATCAACCCTTTGATGACCGATTTAACCGGCTTGTTGATATCCATAGTGTGCAGTTACGGTTCGGCTTACAATTTTTCGCCAACACAAAAAAAAAGATGGTTGTTCATTTGAGACAGCCGAGTAGATTATTATGGACCCATGAAGCCCTGGCCTGTTATATCCTTCCACTGTAGTGAGCGAGAGGTTTTCGCAGCTCTGTGAAGCCAGCCTTACGCGGTGCCCCCTACTTTAGGAACCACTTGACACATGCTTTCGCTCAAGCCACATGGTTCAACTCACAACTTGGAATGGGCAAGCCAGTTTATGCTCCAATGGAGCCAACCTGACTGGGCTGAGTCACAGTCCAATCACCTTAATACCCTCGTTTGAGTTACAGGCAAGCGCTACCGAGCCCGTGACGCTACATTTGCAAACGTGAATTATAAAGTGGAGGAAATATTTTTCATCAGTCGATGTGGGATAGAAATGGTACTTTGTTTTAATATAAACTATGATATGATATATCAAAAAGGGCAATCTTTGTGTTTGCATGTTTTGGACTTAAATAAGAGCTTAGTAATTTACTTGTCATCCAAAAACCAAAGGATAATCAAAAACAGATAATGGTGTTACAGGAACTTTATCTTATCAAAATCTGATAAAAACTTTATGTAATTGAACAAATTTTGACAAATAATATGACATCCTAAACCTTCTGTATTAAAACTTAAAAAGAACATATATTAACATGAAGAATCAATGAAATGGTGAGTTAATTACAGGAATGTAACTGTAAGACAGACATAGGTTGGTGGCAGCATGTTCGCCCGAGAGTACATTCTAGCCCGGAGGTTTTGCTTCCCATATCCGTTCTCATATTTGAAAGCATGCTACTCGTAGATTTGATTGATGAATTACATATAGTTCTTCTATGCACTTCAAATTATATAAATTTAAATGGATTAATCAATTATATAGAATTTGGGAAGGTGAAAAGAGGGTAAAGTTTAAATGTTATAAGTTTAAAAGTGGAATAAATGTAGATTTAGTTCTGTATCTACTTAGAGTGTTAGTTTGATATTTTTAATAAATCTTGAACTTTGGTTAAAATTATGTAAACAGGCAGCTGAAGCTCAAATCTAACAATAGAACATTTTATTATTGTGTAACAAACTAACAGTTGTTAAAAAATGTCATAAGACAACAGAAAATAGGCGTAACTAATGTAATGTTAATACTACCATTCAACGAATTTTGTTCTGCAATGGGTCTTTAACACAAAACACTTGAGAATCATATTTTTCAATATCTTTATGATCATCATCACTTGCATCATTACATGGTCTATGAAACCTTCAAGGTACCACGGCAATTGCTCCATATTTGCGCCCTGCGAAGCATGGGCGTGCTTTATTTTGGGGATTGTCTCCATTCTTGCATCTCTCATCCGAGAACCCTGATAAATAGCATAAAAAAAGATGGTTGTTTCATTTGAGTCAGCCCAGGAGATATTCTGGAACCATGGTGCCCCAGCTCGTTATCCTTCCACTGTCGTGAGCGAGGGGTTATCGCAGCTCTGTGAAGCCAGCCTTACGCAGTGCCCCCTGCTTTAGGAACCACGTGACCCAAGCCTTCGCTTAAGCCACATGGTTCAACTCACTACTTGGAACGGGCAAGCCAGTTATGCATCATTGGAACCAATCTGGCTGGACAGAGTCACAGTCCAACCATCTTAATACCCTCACTTGAGTTACAGGCAAGCGCTACCAAGCCCGGTGACAATGGGTCTCCAAGTTGTTGTTATAAAGCGAAAGAAAGTTTGTTCAGTTGTCGATGTGGGAACTGTTTCATAATGAAGAAAACAAATAATAGTTAAAAAAAACATGTAATGAAAAACTGATAAACTATTGCTTGGAATATAATTGGATTTTAACTTTTTAATTGATAAACTGTTGCTTGAATATAAAATGTATATTACAATATATGGTGATATATAAAGAGGCAGTGACATGTTGACATTTTTGGTCTTCTGTTTGGACATGTGATTGTTGATATTATTTGTAGAACACTTGACTCTGCTTACTAAAAAAATGTAAAATAATACCGTAGCATGTTTAGTGCTTTGCTGTTGATAAAATTAACCTAACCAACACGTTTTGCTACCTCTAAGTAGTACAATTTAAGGTTTGGATCTTTATGCAAACTAAAGATAAAATGTGAGCAACTGGCTGTATTTAACAAGGAAAGGAAACTTGTGTTGTTCTAAGACCACTAGGTTTAAGCACCATCACTGCACAAATGCCAACAGTTTAAAGATACATAATGTACTTGAAATATACATATGAGCACCGACGAACTGAATCTAAAGTCTTGTTCCATCTATTCCCGCTATGTGACATTGGAGTCCATCTTTGCTATTCCTGCTATATATGACACGGATCCCCCATTTTTAACCTTGAAGTCGAAGGCCTGGAATTTATATTAAGGTCATTTCGAGGAACCGGGGGGGGGGGGGGGGGGTATTGTTGGTTAAGGTGTCACATATATATGTTTGAAAGGATACATGCTAGTAATAGAGTTAGAACACATCCACCACCACCTTTCCTGTTAATTTGAAAAGATAGTAATATTTATGGGTTGTGTAGCAAACCTTGGTTCAATGAAATTCTTTCAATTTTATTTTCTTTCTCAACAAGATCAATGTAAGAAAATTATTGGATTGTTGAAGCAAGTTTATTACTAGTCAACCTTCACTTATGTAGGTGTCAAACTACCCTTATGATACAGATTAACTGTGTTTTTACTTTTTTACTTTTTACATACAAGAATACGCTTATCAGGCGAATTCTCATTTGAATCACTCGTATCAATGTGTGTGTATAAAAATATGACATCAATATCATATTGTCAAAGACATCCAGATCATCAAAATCCTCAAGTAATGTTTTAGCAAGCCTAACTACAAGATATTCCATTTCGGTTACAAGCTAAAATTAGAATTTAAATATGAAGTGCAAATTCATCAACTTTCTGAAACTTTTTCATAGAAAAGTAAGGTAGCCTCTGCACAAGAACATCTTCCTCTGAAACATTA
>JAUTDX010005643.1:0-22077 GCA_030844895.1 Ambrosia x helenae
GGAGGTTGTGAATTTGGTCTGTTTGAATTGCTGGGCAATGTCCAATGTACCATAACTGTATTCTTATGAATTCCAATTTGGATAAACATTATAAAAGAACCAGTTAGGATTTGTCTTTGTAATATGTCAAATTGAATATTGTTTTTAAGGCTTCAACACGTGTACTGCTTAATTGTTGCATAGAATATAATACAATTATCTTTATGTTATGTTCCATGACAAGTCAACATTATATTTTTTAAGGAACTGCTTTATTAATATCCCCATCTAAGAAATTGTAGATTGATTGGAGCACGTTTTGCTTTCTTATAATAAACCTAATATTTTGTTTTTAGATATTAATATATATGCATAATAAAGAATTAAGTTAAATATATTTCAGCTTCTGTCTTAATTGTTTGTGCAAAAGTCAAAGGTTAACTAATTGTATAGATGTATACAAGATGGAAGTATCTGAATAAAAATACTAGATGGTTTCAAAATTCAGCTGTATCTCATTGAAGTTAATATTCTTTTTGGTATTGTAGACATCTTCTCCTTGCGGTTCATAAACAGTTCTGAATTGAGATCCCATCATCCGATACGTGAAGTTTTATGATAAATTGTTATGTTGCATATTAACGCAAGTAGCTCGTAACAACTGATACATGATTAGATATATATTATTTTATGGCCTAGAGTTCAAAAAATCAACTTTGTTTGTTATTACGTTATTCCAGATGCTTAAACAAGTCTTCCTACAGGAAAAATTAAAGTCGAAGTAAAGTACATTTTATCATCTTTTGTTATTATTAATTCGGAGGCTGCAAACGCAATGCGCCATTGCATAGACTATAGAGTAGTTGCTTCATCTTCAAAGTTTAACTAAAGTTTATACTTTGTTGCAACCTACATGAACAGGTCAGAAGAAGAAAAAGAAAAAAAAAAACAGGTTAGTTATGTATACACTCCACAATTTACTCTATACAAGACTTCTACAATACCTGAATATGATTTTTTATGATCTTTTTAGGTATAGATAGATCTCTTGGATGATGAACAAGAACATGCTGAGGAAGATATAAGATTGCAAGTAGTTCATTATTTCAGTCATTGTTCCCCATAATGTTTTTAGTTCTAATGTATGGTTTATTTTTTCTCTGCAAACAGGTTCTTAGTGCGACACTGTGTGCTTCTTCCTCTCACCATGTTGTTTGATAGTAAGCCTGTTAGGTTCTCTTATTTAATTTCTTCTTGGTCCTTTTACGTGCACGTTAGGTTACCAACTTAATTGATGAATCCGATTTGAGTTTGCCCGGTTTAAAATCATTTCGTTTCAGTATGAGTTTTGTGATTGATTAAGTTGCGCACTAAATGTTTTTTTTTTCTTTTTTATGTTTGGTTCTGATTTCTGAATTTCAACATTGCGCCAAAAAACAGGGGGAGGGGGTGGGCCACCCTTGGCCCTCACAATCCTTCGGCTCTGGTTGCACTTGAAAGGGCTGAGAATTATATGGGGCTTTGAGGATTCTACAGAATATGAGTGGCAACACAATTGATGATCGCTATCGAATGTAATTGTGTATGTCATTGTTAAATTTCTATTTGTTTTTCATCTAGATACTCTTTTTGACGATTTTCTACAAACTACAAGACCATCATCAAGTGAAAATCCGGCTATTAATGTGAAGACCATGTGGCTTTTGAAACTCAAGGTCATCGTACCCGTGGAAAGCAAAGGTGGTCAATTGAATTCTCAAGAATGTTAGTTTACAAATGAACAAGGTATTGTTGTAAATTTTACAAATAACATAAAGTACAATAATATTGAGTTTTGTTTATTTAACTATAATGTTTGTGATCATATTTACATCCTAATTATGTAAAAACGCTGACTTTTTGGATCACGTTCCTGCCTTTGTTTCTACTTAACATATACCGTAACTTACGTTTTGATTTCAGAATTTATCCTGCTGCTAGAAAATGTTTATCTGAAGCTTGGAGGTACTGTTAACACCTATGTGAGAAATAAATAGTAATTACTAATTAGTATACGAAGTTGGCGCATTAATTTCATTCTTCACCAAAGCAAGGTGTTAGACTACATTCTGTAGGGTCGGGTAAATAGTTTTGGAGAGTGTAATTTATCCTTACTAATTAATGATTTTATCCTGATGAAATTCTTTCTTGCAACCTGTACACTTCATGAGGTACTCGCCTTGGCGTGACAGGGTTCAAGGATGGCAATTTCTTTCTTGCAACCATGGTGCTTTGTTTTTTTCTAGACTCTGAGCCCGAAATATGTTGCAACACTTAAGAGGACTTGAGTGACATGATGGTCTTCCTGGACGTCTTGGGATTATATCATCTGCAAAAAGGTAACATGTTGTATAGATGTTACTTAAACATTTATTAATGTATCATTTGTAATTACACGGATACTAATTGCTGTTGCTTTTTGCCTTTTGAAGATGTGTAGCTGCAAGACCAATATGCTTTTCAAACTTTCTCATAAAAGGTAAATTTTAAAGATATTTGTTTGGGAGTTAACATCTGTTCTTAGATTAAAATTCATTATACTTGAAAAACTGTAGCTTTATTTGTGCTTAGGTTTTGGGTGTCCTATCTAAATATGAGATTTTTTGTTTCTTATATATTGATATCAAAAGTCAACAAAATGATAATCGCATATCTTTTATACAGTGTCACACAATCCGAGTATTAGATCATTCACATTTAACCGTCATCTGATATTTTCCAGTTGGCGCCTTCAATCCTCATAATCCGATTGCTTGGTTGGATACTTTGTTGACTACGTTCGATAGTTATTGTTTGCTGATTTGTGTGCTATCCGGATATGTTAAACCAGATAAAAGGTACACTTATATGACTTTATTCGCTGTTTACATGATGTTATCTTTACTTTTCAGTTGTTGCCAGCGACATCTGCAGTTGCAATTGTCTTTGCTTATACAAGTATTCAATCATCGGCTCGTCCGATTTAGTAGCTAAGCCTATACTTTTTTAACGATCACGGGTGAGGGTTTTATGATCTATTTTTACTTTACACATGTTTTCCGGTTAATGAAAGAAGTTTAATTCGGGTTGCGCCGTTAATGGGCAGCGCGTCTGGTTTTACACATGTAGCTTACTTTCAATTGGACACTTGCTTCTCTTCATATTTGATACTTTATTATTTATGTGACCTTGTCACCTGGGTTTATGTGCGTTGTTAATCGTTTTGTTTGTTGAAATCGTACAAGACACTATTTTTTTCCCAAATGCAGCCTAAAGTAGTTGCAAAACAACCTGCTAGACTTGGGGACACTTGCCCAATATTTTGATGAATATAAGCTATTTATTCATCAGTTAATACAACAATTACAACACTTACAGTCGCGCAGCGCGCAAGGTTCCATCATGGCCACCGTATGAAAACCCTGATGTGTTCGAAGACCAAAACAGAACGACGAAGGGGAGGCAGCGGTGGATCTTGTCGGTACTGGTGGTGGTGATGGGTATTGCGGTGTGGTGGTGGCTGTAGAGAGGTGTGGTCCAGAGAGAGAGAGGCAAAGGGGAGAATGGTTAAATGGGGTGAATCACAAACAAAAATGATGATGACTTTTTTTCAGTGACCAGGGAGATGCTCCTTTTCATGGATGATTTTGGCATACAGAATAGTTTATTGAAGAATGTGTGCATCATTCCAAAAGTTTTAATGGGTAGTATTACATTAGTGGAATTGGAGGTTTAAATGTTTAATATTAGTGGTGTTAAACCCCATTAATAATATCGATGATAATAATAACAACAATATAGTCTAATTTTATAATAATTTGGTTTTAACTCAGTTAATTTTTACTATTCTTCGTTAACTTCTAATCACGTTTTTTAATACTCCACGTTAATTTACGATTGTAAGTTTCAATGCTGAATTTGTTGTTTGCTTATATTTGAATACCGTCTTTTAAAAACCAATATGAAAAAACGCGTTGTTGTTTGATTCAATTTGAATACCGCCTTTTAAAAACCAATACGAAAAACGCGCAACGCGCGTGTGTAATACAACTAGTTAACATAATAGCCTTTTAGAGAGATGAAGTGTTTCAACGCTGACTAATGTTTAAAAGGTGACATAATTTTGTAGAAATTAAGTAGTTTTGTCAACCAAAGATTAAATATAACGACATTCCAACTGCAGAATCAAAACTTTAAGATGTCAACCTTACAACACTAGCAAGCTAGCTGTATTACTGTATATTCTTATTTAATTCTATTGCGTTCCCAAATTCAAACACGCTAAACAGGTTTTAACTCATTATGCGGTTCTAAATTCAAACACGCTAAAAAAGCAATAAATAAAATATGAAATAATTAGCAATTAAGAAATATACCATTCGATAATAATACTATACAGTAGTTTGTACATTACGGGCACTACAAACTTTACAACATATATATTATTTAGTGTGTATATTATAGACATTATGGACGTACAACATATATATGCATATAGATATAGGAATGGGATCATTTGAGAACCCCACTAAGTTGAGAGAACTTGAGAACCCCTCCGAACCAATCATAAAGAGACACATCAGCTGCTTTATAATATCTTGTATTTGTTTAATCAAGGGCATCAAAGTCTTTTACCTACACCCACTTGAGGGTATTTTAGTAATAACAACACCCACCCCACCCCACCCCCACCCCCAACTAACCTCTTTTAAATTAATAATAATAATAATAATCATAATATAAAAAAAAAGAAATCAGATTTCTCTCTCACTTACACACACTTCTCTCTCTCTCTTCTCTCTCTCTCGAGTTCTCTCTCTCTCGAGGTCTCTCTCTCTATCTCTCTCTATCTAAAAAAAAGAAGGGGGAAACAATGGTGATGGATCTGATGAGGTTTTCTGGGGGTGGTTCGAATGGTGGTCTTTTTTTGGTGGTCCGAATGGTGGTGGTTCAGGAGGGGGGGTGGATCTGACGAGGGATGGTGGTTTTTGATGATGGTGGGGGGTGGATCTGACGGGGAGGGGGTTGCAGAGGGAGGGGAGAGGACGACGGTGAGGGGGTTGCAGAGGGAGGGGAGGACGACGGTGGAGACGACGGAGGAGACGGTGGAGACGACGGTGGAGACGACGGAGGAGACGACGTCGGTGGCGACGACGGAGGTATTTTTTTTTTCTATTATTATTATTACTGCTATTATTATTATTATTATTAAAACTGTTATTATTATTATTATTTTTGTTATTATTATTATTATTATTAAATCTGCTATTATTTTTTTGTTATTTTTTTTTGTTTTTTCTGTTATTATTATTATTATTATTTTCTATTATTATTATTATTACATTTATTATTATTATTTTTTTTTCTGTTTTTATTATTATTATTATTTTCTGTTATTATTAGTATTTTTTTTATTTTTTATATTTCTGTTATTATTATTTTTATTATTCTATTATTATTATTATTATTATTAATGATTTTAGGGTGAAAAGATAGTTTTTTTTATGTTGAAAGTTTTTGGCGTTTTTTTTTTGTCAGGAGACGATGCTTCGAAGAAGATGATGTTTTGCGTTTTTAAGGACCCGATGTTTTTGTGGGAGACGACGATGAATGGTGTAATTGTAAGACCCTAACCCGTAATCACGCGATCAACACCTAATCATACGGGTTTTGACCTTACGTAAAACCACTCCCGATTAAAACTTTTAAAATTATGAGAAACATAAACCGTTGTGATCAAATACATATTCGATTCCCAAAAAAGTTATACATTTTAATAGTTAAAACATATACTAAGATTTTGCGTTTTATCGAGAGTTCCTTGAAATTTTAATGCGGAAGCTTGATGAGTGTTCGGGTGTGTTCGGTTCTTCTCGCGACTCGATCCTTGCTCCGGGATTTCCATCCAAGGTGTACCTAGCACCATTACATAGATAATGGTTAGTTGTGTTGATAATAACACCTTTTAAATAGTTAACACATTGATACGCGTCAAAACGGAACGAACGGGTTTGGAATACAAAACAAATATTTTGGGATTACATTCCGCTGTAAGCTACGCTTCCAGCGTAAGCTACGTTGGTCACTAGATAAAATTTCCCGAGAGGGCCTGGCGTAAGCTACGCTGCCAGCGTAAGCTACGCTGGCCACTAGACAAATTTTTGCGAAAGGTCCTGGCGTAAGCTACGCTAGACACTGGACAAATTTCCTGAGAGGGCCTGACGTAAGCTACGCTGCCAACGTAGCTTACGTTGGCCACTGGCTGAAAAACTCATTGTTTATGCTTGCTTTTCCCCACTTTTGGCATCTCTTTTACTTATGTTCAAAGCCATTCCGGGGAACACTTGGGGACTCATTGATACCATATTATCATGCTTATAAGATACCATTTCTCAAAATCAAATACACCTTTTCGGTTATTCAATGCTTATGTTGAGTTTACCCAAATCGACCCGTTAAGGCCATAAATTATACAACGCCTTATTTGACCATTCAAAAAGCATGACAATCATATTGTCAACCCATTGAACACTTGTTTAAATAAAAACATCAAGTGATTTGTTTCATTAAGATCCGGTTCTTAGATTTAACCTTTAGTAAATCTTTAAATTCCCAAAATGCCCTTATGGCCAAACCTTTCCATTTAGCCATCCATGGTGACACTTCTTGTTTCAAATCCATTATTTTTGACTTATTGACTTGTTTAAAACCCTCTAAGTCCTTCCGGACTTATATTTTCTCCATTTCTCAATATTTCTCTTATTTAGTCGATTCTAAGCGCAATAAACGCACATTAGACATAGTTATGGAAATAACTTACTTGATTGACACCCACACTTCATGTGAGTAGTTTTTAGTACCCATGTTGCTTCGCCCGAAGTTGTTTATTTAGCTACGGACTTACCGGGTGGCCTTGACCCATATCCATACTTGTGCTCATCCTCCATGATTCTTGGCATCAAGTGCCCATTCTAAAAATGCATTTACCTGCACGCTTTCTAGATTGACGAACATTAAGTTTATCGAATTCAATTGGTAACACGTCGCCATTTGATACGTTTAACCTCATGAATCTTAATTCTTTGTAATACAAGCATCATGTGTTGGACTCAATTGATGAGGGCTTCACCATTTGACCCGTTTAGACCCATAGTTCATGATGCTATGTTTTCCAAGACTTATCTATGGTTCAAGTGACACAAGCTTCACCAATTTAACAACATACTTAAAGACTTCATTCAAATGTTTTCATTCGAATTAAAACATCATTCCTCGCATATTCATTTTTAATTAACCGTTTGATGAATTTTACCATTCGGTCACAACTCATTATCTTAATTAATGTCATAAAACCCATTTTGTTATGAGTGCGCATAAGGCAACCCACTTCCTAAATTCCACCCCTTGGGGTTTACCTTTATCACATACTTAAGATTTAAGACTAGTGTATACAACAATTAAGCTATGCTATAGTCTAATGGTGTAAGTAAAACTTACATTGTATTCATTCTCATTTCCTTGCACTTTAGGCTCGTATCCACTTGACCCGTTTTGCTCGTTGATCCATTCCATCCAAGCTTGCACCTAGCTTGACAAGATCAACCTTATCTATACTCATAAGGTTAATTAAGTTAGTCATCATGTCCAATAACTAACACATCTTATAAGTTTATTCACACCATTACATCACTTTCCCAATCATCGTTGGGCTATATTTTCATGTATGGTGTGATCCATCTTTTAAACATGTGTTTCACGTTTTATATATGGGTAATTCCATGATTACCCAAATCTAGTTATCACCTCAATTTGCAAACAAGACTATTGAGGCGTTTCATCAAACACTTGGTGTGCACCCACCAATTTGTTTAGTTTTAAAAGCTCAAGATTAGCCAAAACATAATCATTTGTCTAATCATCATCATAATACATTATTTAGACCATTTTGCCTAAATTTCCCATATTAACAACTCCTAAGAGTCAACTAGATCACTAAACATAGGGGTTTCAACCTAGAGGTAAAACCCCAAATTTTACACATTAACATACTCATATGAACATAACCAACTTCACATGAAGAATGTGATTCATAACCAAATTAGATATGATTGAGGCTCCCTAAAGCTAGAGAAACCTCCTACAACTTAGAATTTCACGTTTTTTACAAAACCCTAGATTTTCACCATGATTAAAAACGAGTATAGCATCAATTTCTACCAAATAAATGTTACCTTGATGATTATTAGGCCTTAGAAGACCCGTTTCTTGCTAATGCACTGAAAATCCCCTTGCTTTGGCTTGGATTCAAGCTCATTATTGAGTTTAGGGTTTGGTTGGGTGAAGGAGGTGATCTCCTGATGTTGGAGTCAACCAACACACACAAGTGTGTGTGTTTTGTTTTTATCTAGTTTTATTAATAAAACTAGTTTTGCCACTTTGGCAACTATAGTCCCTCCAATAATCCCCGAATGTCATATTCTTATGAAACTAGTTATTCAAGCTAGTTTTCTTATATTATTAGCTCGTTTATAAGATTAATAACATTAACTAGATTGTTTCTATATTAGAACATAATCCGTGTTCTTTCTTTGTTCGATCCTCATTTTATTAATTTTGCTAATCACGTCTAATGGCATAATTAGACGAACGAATGGTTTTGGGGCGTTACAGTAATATCTTTTTTTTTGTAAGAAAACGATGGTGTAAACATCAGTTTTTACACAAGCGTAAATATGATTTTGTGTAGACGTTTTTGATGTAACAAAACGCCGGTGTAAAAACAAACACTAGTGTAAACATTTTTGGTTTTTTCACAAGTGTTTGAATGTATAGTCGTTTTTGATGTAACAAAACGCCGGTGTAAAACAAACACTAGTGTAAACATTTTGGTTTTTTCACCAGTGTTTTGAATGTATAGCCGTTTTGATGTAACAAAACGCCGGTGTAAAACAAACACTAGTGTAAACATTTTTGGGGTTTTTCACCAGTGTTTTGAATATGTAGTCGTTTTTTGATGTAAGAAATGTGAATGTAAAGCACCCCATTATCTAGTTTGTTTTTTTACAATAGTGTATTTTTGTAGAAGTTTGTGTATGGCAGATTACACTAGTGTAAATCATATTCATTATATGTTTTGAAAGTTGTATATGGGAGATTTACACTGGTGTAAAAAATTACACCAGTGTAAAAAACGCGAGTGATATTTACAGAACATTCAATCTGATTTTTTGTTTTAAAAAATTAAATTAATTAAAAAAATAAAATTAAGTTTAAAAAAAAAATAAAATTAAGTTTTAAATAAAAGTTTAATAAATATGATTATTTTTAATAAAATAATAAAGTTTAATAACATAATATTATATTTATATCTTTCTCTCTCATAGGTTTTTTACTAAAATGCCCCCAAGTGTACTTTAACATAATAAAAAATTACTTATTAATCAAGTCAAGACAAAAAACCCCAACTTTTAATCTTAGCCATTAGATGATCAAGATCAATGGTCCACAAGAGTTCTTGAGTTCTCTTAACCCGGTACAGTTCTCATTTGATCCATGCCCTATATATATATCTATACTATATTATAATGCATGAGACAAGGACTTCTTAAATTTTAAGTTTTACAATTTTAGTTGCTTAAGGTACAACACATGATGCATAACCTAATAAATTTACAGGGGCAAATCTGACTTTTTAGCTTCTTAGGGAAGTTCAACATTCTCAGGGTGGTTT
Organism: Ambrosia x helenae; assembly: GCA_030844895.1. Classification (NCBI taxonomy): domain Eukaryota; kingdom Viridiplantae; phylum Streptophyta; class Magnoliopsida; order Asterales; family Asteraceae; genus Ambrosia; species Ambrosia x helenae. The sequence goes on from JAUTDX010005643.1 coordinate 9,728, forward strand.
GCGATATATGTGTATTCATTTGAAATTGAAAAAAGAAAATGAGCGGCCACTTTTAATTATACAAGCCTCACCCAAATAAACAAACTTCACATTCATCTTTCTTGCCAATAAAACCTTGAATATTATTTCGCCTCTCAATTCTTTTACTCCGGCCAGTAAAACCTCCTCTCCTGGCTCCGGTTCTAATCCTCCTGTTCAAATATCCAATCTTTTCCAGAAATATGAACTTTTGGTGCGTTTTTGTTTCTTTATATTATCTTGTTATTGTCTACGTAATTGATTGTGTGAATCACTTGTTGTTATGATCTGTGTTAGTGGTGACAATTGTTGACATAACCCGAAACCTGATATGAAAAAAAAAGAATATAAAGTTTTGGCCTTTTGGGTCGACTGACACGATTCATTTGAAATTGGATCTGGGTATTGAAAATAGGTCAGTTTGGGTTGACCTGTATGAAAAACGGGGTGACCCGTTAACCAGTTAAAGTATTTAGGTAAAAAAATATTTTTGTTTTTGTTTTGGAAGTATTTAGGAAAAAAAATATGTTTTTGGATGTTATAGAATGACTTTGTAGGTATGAGTTGAGGATTATAGGTTTTGAAGGTTGTGGTTTTTCAGATGATTATGTTGGACTACTTGTTTAGTGATTAATGAATGGGTGATGATTATGTTGTGTGTGTAGTGTAAGGGTTAATAATTTTTCGTATGGAACAGACTAGGGTTGACTGAATTAAGTGTAGCTTAGTGTTTTAAAAAATGATACTTTGAATTTATAGTGGTTAATGAATTAATGATGCTATGTTGTGTATGGAGTGTAGTACTAATAATTTTGTCTATTAGACAAAATTTGATTGCTGTTATACTTGCTTCATACGCAAGTTTCTTGTTTGGTTTCTTATTTTTGTATGTGAACTTAAGTTATTGATGGTCATAATATTTCAGTCAGAGGGTGTTGGGCTATGCTTATTTTTTATGTGAACTTATTTTTGTATGTGAACTTAAGTTTCTTGTTTGGTTTTATCTCTCTGGACTTGAGAAGTTTAATGATTTTGGGAATGAAGAGGCATTGATATGGCATGAGTCAAACATACCTTATGCAGTTTGGGGACCAGAGAGCACCGGACTATTTCTTTAAAGTATTAACCATCTGAGGTAATCGTTTTGGTTTTCCTGAATCATTTGAGGCTTCACCCACATTAACAGTGGGCTGCTCGATATCATGTTTTCGTTTTTGTGAATGCTTACTAAATTTTGTTAGGTCAAAGAACTATCCTGATTTGACCTCGCGAACAGCCAAGCTGATTTAAAGAAAATGTTATATTTTCTGATTAAATTTAATATCAAGGGGTTGATTTTTGTAAAGTAAGATTCAGACTTTTGTGCTTACTAATTTTGTATGCTTTTGGTATTAGGCTTATAGTTTTTCTCTTAGACTTTTGTCAAAATAACTCTATTGTTTGACAGTGCCTTTGTCTATTGGTTGTAATGGATCAGGCTTTCAAAATCGGTGTCTGGATGTGCTTATGTTGTGTGAATTTGTAATAATCACATTTTTGAGTGTTTGGCAAAAGTTTAATTGTTTAATATAAGCAACAAATAAAATGAGGAAAAAAGACATTTATGTGAAGAAGGAAGAGCCGAATAGGCATGTCGTTAAAATGGGTGTAAAGTCTCCTAAAAGAGTGAAAGATGGCTCAAATAGGAAGTTTTTATTTTACTTTGGTAACCAATTTTATTGCAGATGTGAAACTGATTGTTCCAACTTGATTTTTTATCACTAAATGATCGAATAAACAGTAGGAGAAGCAGTTTATCAAACATTAATAACTTCTTGCAAATTTAAACACCCCTTGGCAACCATGGCCGGATATCGTTACTCAACTTCAATGTATATTAGCTTTTATTATAATGTCCACTCAGTAGAACTTTGTATTTGAATTTCAGGCTTTGAAGCATAATGGAAGTCTATATGCTCATGGCTTCTGATATAGTTTTGTTTAGTTTTAAACATGCCAATTTCTTACCGCCCCTGCTTTTCTTGCTCTTGATTTGAGGTCACCAGCTCACCGCTGCTACTGGTCTATTGGAATCAAATATATTTATTATGTAAGACAAGTTCTACTCAATCGCTTTTCCCTCGGTTACTCAGCTCAATCGGCATTCAACAACTGCTCAAGGTATGTGTAGTCATTACATGATTTTCTTTTTTACTTAGTCGATCAATAGTGCATCAGGTATGGCACAATATTGTTTTTGTGTTGCTCTCTAGCCTTGTCCACATATTTATTTTAGGCTTTTTTGGTTTTCTATGGTTTCTCCAGGGATGATGGGAGGGTTTCTATAATGGTTTCACCATTCAATTTGGGTCGAACAAGTGAACTTTTATAATGGTTTCGCCATTACCCAACCCCACCTGTTTTGACCATCATTTACATGTATTTTACGTAAATAGAAATACCCGGGTCTGTCGGGTCGGGTAATGTGTTAAAACAAGTAGTGTTCGGTAATAGGTTAAACGACTAGATGATGGTCAAAACAGGTCTGGTTGGGTATGGATCTATACAGGTTGGGCTGGTTTGGGCAAAGTTGAGTATGGGTAAAACGGGTGCAACCCAGGTACACAAAAACAACCTTTTTTTAAATTGTGTTCAATGAAGTTCTGATTTATATTCGTTACATGATTTGTGCATATGTTCTGTATTGGGTTTGTGACTTCTGTTAAAGGGTCTTATTAATTGGTGATTAATTGAAAATTTTTATTTTTTAAATCCTTGATTCCAGAGGTATATACACCTGCAGCTTGCACAAGTTAGTTAAAGTAACTGAGTATGTATTTACAACAGTTGTCAACTCCTTTGTTTGTGATCTATAAGAAAAAATCCAAAAAATAATACGAAACATGAATCAAGGCATATATATAAGCAAAAAACACAAATATAAGTTGAAAAAAGTCAACACTCTACCAACAATGTCAATTGTAATACGCCAACCAAGAGCAACCCATCATAATATCTTCTATATAGTTTACTCTGGTTTTATTACTTTCATAAAAACCTCAATGAATCAACATAAATCTCTTATAAACAAAGTACATATTTTGACGTTGAAAAAGTCAAACTGTGTTTTTCATATCTTATTTATGTATATTGATTGATGTTCCTATATGAATTCGTGAGTCTTCTTCATAAATTATATTTTAGATTATTTTTTTATTTAGATTATATGTTACAAATGATTGGTTGATGTGTAATACCCTTAACATTAGTGATTAAGGTTTTGTATAATACAAAATATTAAAATAATCTTCTCAAACCTTTTCTGTTACCACTTTTCTTTGTAGTGTAACTGTTGGCGCATTTGTAAAGTGTTTATGGTTAAAAATTAAACGTATGCATGTTCAAGAAATCAGACTTCAAAGGCACACAAGCATATATTTCAGGCTAGGTTATCAAGCTCAACAAATTTAAGGTATCTGTTTGTCCGTTTTTATGCATTTATGTGGCTTAATTTAGCTGGGAAGTAGAAACATACTATAGACGACACTTATGACCCATTTTGATCATACATGTTATGATCGACCACCGATCTAATAACAAAATTTCAAAAAAGAAAAGGGAAACGTGTCAAATGGGTTGAAAAAAGTATTAAAATAAATATTGGTGGATCAACCAAAACTGATCCAATCGGACCTGTTTTGACGCATAATGGGTCTAAGAATAGATTTTTTTTAAAAAAAAGAAAAAGAAAAGGGAAACGGGTCAAATGGGTTGAAAGCAAAGCATTTGTTGTCATAGGCTAAGTACAGCTTTACATACATCAAATATACATATGACCCTTAAGAAAGTTCTACCATATTAGTGATCATATGCGTTCTCTGAAAATAAATTAACCATTTTCAAGGACCAGACTATTTGTAGTTAATTATCAAAATTTGCCTTCGGGTTCTCCAACAAGAATAGACTTGAGGTGTAGTTTTCATTCAACTAAATTTGCCAAACGTTCCAAGGCTTCATTTTCATAACCGTTGGTCCCAAATTTCATATTAAAGTACTTCCTTAGTTTAAATGAAGCATACACTTCTAATATTGAATGCTTTTAAGACTTCATTGTAAATTTTAATAAAAGAATGAATGGATTTCCACTATAAGGTTGTCGTGGCTTTTAAATTTCTCTATGCATTCTAGAGAATGATATCAATTTTGAGGTTGTAAAATGCAATGAAAAGTCATAGACCACAATACATTCCTATTTACTAGAATATAAAAAAATGAGAGTTATAACCAACCGTTTGATACCTATACTAGAATATAAAAAAAAAATGAGAGTTATAACCAATCGTTTGATACAATTGCATATCTATATCCACCGCATTCAACATATAAACTCAAAAACAACATATAAAATACCATGTCAATTATTTACTTATTTTATAGGGTTATAAACATGTGACACCAATGATAAAAAAAGATTAAAATCTGAATTCATTGATGGTATATGCTGACGAGGACATAATAGAATAGAGGGTCTATACCCTCGAAAATCCAGGTACCAGGTAGATGCGAGCCTTTATATACTATTTTCAATTAGAAGGATACAAATGTGACATCTGCCTAGAAACTTCTTTGTTTCATGTTAATTAATTGCAACGATCATTATTGTTTGAGGTGTGTATTGTGTAAGCTATGTATGGACAGTCATAAGTCATGACCATTTGTTTTTGAATGTGAGTATTCTAAGGAGGTGTGGCACAAGGTTAAAGTTTTAGCTAATTGCCTTTCTACTCCCGATTGTTGGGCTGATCTAATTGATTATGCAGGAAAAGCTAATGTTATTCTATTTGGAGTATTATGCAAAGATTATGTTTGGCTGCTACATTTCCTTTAACATGTTTTGAATACATTTTATTTAGTATGTATATTCATAAATTCCAAAGTTTTCAACTTTAGTTATATTCTACAGAGGTTGCATGTTATCTCATATCTTTCTACAAGTTTTCAACTTTAATCGGTTGAACTGTTTGACTAAATAAAGTCAAGTTAGCCGAAATTTAATTAGTTTGATCTTATATATTTTTTTTTGTTTGAAATATTGTAATGCAATTTATGTTATTAAACAAGGATAGTTTTCAACTTTCATTCTTCTACATAAAAAACTTCAATGTTAGCGTTGCAATGCGTTTAAACATGCAATGCATATAATGTGAACAAACTGAATTAAACCGAACTATAAATTGTTGCCACCGCCGCATCGCGCGGGTTTCCCACTAGTACTGTATTATAAAGCATTTCTTAAAGACTTCTTAAAATTTAGGAAGTACAAGTTTGATTCCTTATGTTACAAGACACAATTCATATAATAACTATTTTTAAGGGTAAAATTGTCTTTTAAATACCATATTTAATCAAAGGAAATCAAGAGTCATGAGATGTTTATGAGGCCACATGATATTCAACTCTACAATTATTTTAAAGTCATTAAATATAACACATATAAACAATAATTCATAATGCTACATGTTTTGTTATGATCTTTTATATAGTATTTGGTACTTTATAAAAGTTGAAGTTTTATAAATCTGATAATAGTATATAGAAATCGAGAAATCACTAATGAAAGTTAGGGCTGTAAACGAATCGAATGTTTGTTCATTTAAATTTAACCAACACGAACACATAATCGAACACATTTTTGTGTTCGTGTTCGTTCATTAAGAAATTTGTCATGTTCGTGTTCGTTTATGTTCGTTCATTTAAAACCTAAACGAACAGTTCATAGTACATGATTCATTCAAAATATCCATCATGTGGAACTGGAGGCGGGCTGTGGAGGTGGTCCGCCGGAAGTGGAAGAATGTAGGGACCGTAGAGTTATGGAGTGTGGAAAAGAAGGGAGGTGTGTTTGTGAAGTGTGGAGCGATGATATGTTTATGATATGTTTATAGTGTTAGGGTTAGGGTTAAGTTACTTAACAAAAGGAAATAAATGATAAACATAAAGTAAGTTTAATTAAACGAATAAAAATAAACGAACGAACATAAACAAACATAAATGAATGAACATAAACGAACGTTCATGAAAATAAATGAATGAACAAAACATGTGTTCATGTTCGTTCGTTTATTTAAATAAACGAACTTTCCGCCAAACAGTTCATGAACGTTAGGTTCATTTACAGGCCTAATGAAAGCCATGTTTTAATCATAAGACAACGATTTGACTTATGAAATTACTACGCATGGCTAATCTGATCTAAACTATACGGTCACCGGATTCTATGATCGGAGTATAAATATTATGTTTATAATGAATTTCGAACAAAGATGTTAAGAAATATTCATATAAAATGAGTGGACAATAAGTCAATAACAGAAAAATAAATTAATTAATAACAGTGGGTTCAAGTCCACATTTCCAACTCAAGTAAAATTTTCGGTTATTTATTGAAAACCAGTTCGACCGATGTTCATAACCGATTAACCAAACTGGAACAAATGAATAATTGAAACCCGTCGACCTTTTGAAATATCTTAATCAAAAGTTTTGGTTTTGGTTTTGGTTATGGCTCGAAACCAAGGTGAGCCGAACAACAGCTTGTATACACTCTTAAAATCACCAATTAGAGTGTTGTGGTCTCCGCTGCAACGCGGGGGCACCCCACTAGTATGTTGTAAGTCCATGATGCCCATAATGTACAAACTAGATCGATAGTCTGATATACCTCACAAATTATACTATTTTGATCTCGTGTTTATTATATAAAATCAGTGATTCAAATCATGCCGTATGTTTATATTACAATTTTTTAAGCTGTAGATGTGCTCCTTTAATTTTATCAAAATCATTGTTGGCCAGAATCAGTTAAACACAATAACGAACAGCTCCATAATTTTGTGGAACTTCTATTACCCTTTCAATATTATTAAAACCAACACAACAAATAAAACCCTATCCTTTATTATAATATAGTAACTTGCTCCCTAAGCTACCCTAATTTCTTATAACTAGAAAGCTTTCTTATTAGATAAAAATATAAAACAAGCCAACATTTTTTTCAACTCTTTTCTTTTATCGGCTTCGTCTTTCTTTTCGTTCCGCACTTTCACTTTCTTTGGGTAAACAATTCTAATCTTTAATCAACATCAATTTCCAACAATCATAACAAGTCTAGTTTTTCTTATTAATTAAAATATGATTATTAAGTACATAAAATAGCTATCTTATCATTTTAATTATAAAAACATAAAAAATTAAATATATAAAAATTTCTAACACACATCCTTTTCTATTGTTTAATTTGTCCCCTCCCCTAGGACCGATAACACTATCATGATCTCCACCCTAACCATCTTTGTTGCCTTGGCAATCATAAAAAATTAAATCCTAACACTATATGAGAACATTTTTTGGTGCATGGAGACATGGCCGGCCATTAAGGGGTGCGGGGAGAACTCCCGGCCCGGGCCCAATTTCTAGGGGGCACATTGACTCTCCGGCAATCAAGTTTATTTTAAGAGTAATGTCCTTAATTCGATGGATTTTTGTATGTTTGAGCCCCAAAATTGTTATCAAGTATCGATCAAACTGAAGGATAGTTTATATAAAACAGAAAGTAAAGAAATGTTGAGAGATGTTAAGAATTAAAGAAGAAAATGAAATGGTTTGAGAAAAAAATTGAACGTTTATTAATGGGTGTAGGACTAGAGATGATGAAGAAGATGAAATAAAGAGGACCCACACTTAGTTGTTTTTGCTTTTTACCGGTTGGTTTTGACTTCATTTTTAACATTTAATTTTGTTATAAAACTAAAAAAAATTAATTGCCAAACTTCCCCCATTTATATTTTCACCATTTGTGGGATTTGAACTTCCAACATCCCTCAAGAGGGTTTGTTCCCTCTACCGTTAGACTACAACATAAGTGGGAAATAAAGTCTGATCCATCAATTTAATGTTATTTTAATCGTAGCTTAAAAAAATACTTTACATTATTTATTGCGTTAAGGCCTAAAGCTAAGGGGCACAATTTTTACAGCTCGGTCCGGGCACCTGAATTTTCAGGGCCGACCCTGCATGGAGAGATCACCGGATCGTCCATATAAGAAAGTCACGGTAACCAGCTTAACGGAGGAGACCGAACTCAATACGTATAAATTTTTCGGACAAAAACGTGTAAACATAAATACGGAGCAAGAAAACGGTGGGGATCGGGCACCATCCAGCCCTACAGAGCTTCACCTATGCCGGCTAGGGAGGCAAGGGGAAGTGGTTATTTGTTATTTATTTTTAAGTTATAAAGAGGTAAAATAGTTGTCTACGTGACCAAACTAACAAAAAATATAAACAAGAGATAAGGATCATTTGTGTAATTATATTTATTATTCATCATGTATAACGAATCATACTAACACGATCCATGAAACTTATTTCCCGCATTGATTTCTAACTTAATTCATCCAACAAATATGATGTAAATAAGCTAAAATAACGATATAATATAAATCCGAAAACATTGAGCTTCAATTGCTACAAATTACGTGTATGATACCATAATTCAATCTTGTTGCATTAATCAGCGATTAAATACGCATAATTTTATGTATTTCTAGAAGAACATATATATATTTACATCTGAATTAAAAACGAATAAACGAATTCTTGAGATCTAAACAGACTTGACTAATCAAGCAAGTCCAGTCAATGAATTTAAGCGCCTTTATAACAAATCTATATATTTTCTATAAATTATATATTTCCTATAGTCACACACAACTTTTGTAACGAAACCTGTCAATCAGTTGTTGACGCCGTTAGTTCTCGGACTCGGTCCAGACGGCGGCACTCGTACTCCTTTCGGAAGCGCACTCAGAAACAAACTTCCATAGTTTCCTGTTTCAAATCTCTTCAGCATCTGAACTTCATCATTTGAAGAATTTATTTCACATGGAATAGATTCTGAATTAGTTTTCTCATGCTGACGTGCTGGAAGAGCTAGGTTAAGCTCTGGCGTTGTAGCTGGTTGTTCATGATTGATCGTGATTGGTCGGGCGGTTGCGAAAAGAGACGGCGCGATCACGAAGAACGCGAGGAGAAGGAGAGGGAGACGGAAGGATATCGACATCGGTGATTGGTGATTGCTAGGGTTTCGATGGAGTGTGGTGCAAGGAGTTGAGAGAATAAAAAATGAACGAGGAGTTTAAGAGAGATGTAGCAATGGGGATTGGTAGATATAGATTTAAATAAAGATATGTGTATATATAGTTCGATAGAGATGTAGATGTAAAGAAAAATGAAAGTGTAGTTAGTTGAAAAGGTCAGAATTATAATACGCGCTTTTTCACACGCAGACATGTTGTGTCCTAGTGGCGGTCACCACATTGCACCGGTCTTTTGAAATGAAATGTAAATAACTAAATATATTAACTATTGTGCAACCGTATTATTATTATTATTTATTATTAATATAAATTTAATTGTTCAAGTTCTATAGTAATTAAGATTAAAACTAATATTGGACAGACTAAAAAGTATGGAGCTAATTAAAGGTGTTGAAATTTGTATTTCTTCCCTTTTGATAATGAACTAATCAACTACAAAACTCTTATATTTATCTTTGGTAAAGAGTTGGCTAAAAAGTCTATTTTTCTTAAGAAGTGTAAGAAGTCTATGTAGGCATTGTGTTTTAAATTTTCGAAAAAATGTTTTATATTATTTTGGTATTGTGTTATATAGAAAAAACAATAAAATTAATAATTTAAAACACAATCAAATGTATTTTAAGCATTAAATCTAAAACACGATACGAAGAAACATAATCGGTGTATTTTAAAGATAATCAGTGTGTTTTACAATTTAATGCATAGACTCTATTTGATTATCTTTTAAATTGTTACTTTTGTTATTTTCTATATAATACAATACCAAAAGAGTATAAAACATTTATCCTAAAATTTAAAACATAATACTACATAGACTTCTTACACTTCTTAGGAAAAATGGACTTTTTACACGAACCCTACCCTTTATCTTTATCTTTAAACATATAATAAATAAAAGTTTAACACGAATTCTTTTATGTGTTTCTTCCCTACCCTCATTTCAATACAAAAGAATTTTTCTTTACGTATATAAATGAATAGAAAATAAACTCTTGACCATTTACAGAAACAGAAAAAATATCCATCAGCCCGCAGGAAGTGGAACAGATTATTGATATGAATTTATGTATCAAATCAAATATGCGTATTGTAACAAACTTGATCTATGTTATTTGATATGAGTTGAGTATCAAATCAAACATGCGTATTGTAACAAACTTGATCTATGATGAAATTGCTCTTTTTTTAATGGTCGATTGCCACACTACTAGAGGTCGGTGCGACGGTGCATGCCAATTATTGGATTCTGTACATTATAGAGTTAATCGGTTAATCCCATTAAAATTTAGTATCACAATGAATAGGTTCTCTCTATATATATAGCTTTAGTATAATGTTTTACAGAGACAAGAAATATAACTTTCGATCTCTATGGAACTAGTTTTTATACCCACGACGGAGCCGTGTACTTTATGCATATATATATAATATGATAGAAGTTTTTTTGTTTTGTTTTAATTATAAAACAAAAACATTATTTGTGTAAAGATGATGCATGACATGTGAAATGTTTCATTAAAATCGTTCATATTTACATGTATATTACGTATAAAAACCTGGCAAAGCAAGGTTTAGAAGACACTTTCAATAAATCGGGATGCATTCAGTTTTTAATAGGGCTAGCAAAACAAGTCTAACTGTGTTAAATAATAAACATGTCACAAATGACGCAACTAACACAAATATTAAACATAAAAACGACCTATTTAACTAGTTTATATATCTTGTTTGTAACTATTTATATATATGTTTTATCTAATAAAAAGGATAAATGATGAAGCTTATCATAATAATTTTGATTACTTTTATAAAAATGTATAGTTTAATTCTATTAAACATTTTATTAATCATATCATAAGCAAGTCATGATTACTAGTTAATTCTTAATTAATATGAATAACATTTATTTTCAAGGTTAATCCTTATGATTTATCATTTACTCAGTTGAAGATGAACAAATTAATATCAGGAATTATTTATATATGATAAGAAATTAAGAAACAGAAAAAATAAATTGGTGAGTCGGTGCTACCACATTGAACGGAACGGTGTCATTGAAACTGATCACCAGCCAGCAAATAACAGCCTCATGCACACGTCACCGGAGGATCTTCTGAATAAAACATTTTATGTTTCATAAATCTATATTATCTTATTAAGGAAGAGTGACGGCTAGGATGGTAATTTTCAATTTCGTACAACTTAAGGAAGCAACATGCACAAATGATTTATGCTTACATAATGAGGGTATAATTGGAACTTTGTGGAACATATAAGACACTAAAAAGGTATATATAAGTAAATTTGTATTCACATTTAGTTAAAAGTAGAACATTGTTTCCCTTAATACCCCTATAATGCACTCTTCTCCTAAATCATACTGCGTTATTCAACTTCCTAACCCCAACTAAGTTTTAATGTCACCTTCATTGCTGCCTTTAATCCTATCATAACCCGTTCCGTCGGTGTACACCAATTTATACTCATTTATAATTAGGAGTTGAAAACGATTTTGTGGTGATTAATTGAAGTAAATGCTCCGGTTACGAAGCATGAAGCATCTCACTAATCTCTTCAAAACCATTAAAAAAGCTCTCTCTTCTTGATCGATTCCATCCCTCCCCTCCCTCATGGTGTATCTTAACTGACTGAAAACCATTCCCGTAATCAATAATCCCATTTCCAGTTCTTTTGTTTTTCGAACCCAAAGAAGCAATCTCGAGTTCATCTTGAAGAGGCTAAAACAATTGAAGCATCAACCCTAAATCGAGAAGTCCTAATTGATTAACCAGGTAAATTGTTTATTAAAACCCTTTAGCTTTTGGTTTGGGGGAGAAGTTCAAGGTTCCAACCCGACAAACTGTGGAACCAAACCATCTCATTTTTTTATCCTCTTAATCTTTATGAGTTGCTTAGTTTGGGTTTTGGGTTTTAGATGCTGGAAACTAGGTTTAGTGAATAAAAAGAGAAAATGTATGTATGATTGTTTATATATTACTGTTATTTTGTGATTTCAGAGTAACGGACATAAGACCATGATTGATGTTTATGTGGGCAACACCGGCTTAAATGAAATCATTCAGTTTTTGTCGTTGGTATGCACGTGCTGAATTGTCAAGACAATATGTGAGAGCTCTCAGTAACCAGTCTGTGATTAGTAATCTGCTATGTTTTGTTCACAATTTGTTGTTCCTT
>JAUTDX010005644.1:0-24532 GCA_030844895.1 Ambrosia x helenae
TTATATGTTTTTTAATATTTTTGCAAGTGGTTGTGAATAAGGAGAGATAAAATATAATGATAAAGTATGAAAAAGTATTATTATTATTTTAATTGGTAGACAGAAAATTTAGAGGTGAAGAAGTGAATTTTAGTGTAATTTGATGAAAATGATTTAATTGACGGATTGTGAATGCACTAAAAAATAGACGTGTTTTTATATGAAATCAATTGTATACATAATAGTACAAAACACGTGTACATAGTGTTTCACAAATTTAGTTGTTGTTAGAAAAGGAGTGGGATAGATGGTTACATAATCATCTTATATAGCAAGATTACATAAAACTATATAAGTATTTATGCGGTTTAAACATAACGTAAAATATAGATAGAAGGGGATCAAATGAGAATAAAATATGAGAACAAAAAAACAAATGATATAATGATAAAAATTGAATAGTTTAACTCTTCTTACATTAATTATTATATCTCTAGTTAAGTAATTATTAACACTTTATCATACACATTATCAAATTCATCCTACACATATAAAAATTCATCCATATATCGAAAATTATCATATGTTTATCGTACACATATCGAATTATCATACGTTTATCCTACACATATAAAAGTTCATCAAACGAATATCAAAATTATCATTCACTTTAGATTAGGTTTACTTTGAAGTATATAACTTAAACATCAATTATGAGTTTCATTTATTTAACTAGTTTAGAGGAGTTACAAAAAATAATAATTTATTTAACATTAAATTACAATTATTACATGCAAGATTCCTATTGGTTAATATTTATTATTTTTCTTCTTACAAGATATTTTATTTTCATTTGAATTCTCCACACTATTTGTTTCAATAATGATACATATTACTATGGATATTAATTCTCAAGGCTTAAGAACACTTTGTGCATTTTATAATATACACATATATATACTAAGTTTCAATTATGGCCGCAAATGAACCGAAAATTCAGTGAGCAGTTTATGAACTATTCAACGGAAAGTTCGTTTGTTTAATAAATAATCAAACGTGAACATTCATTAAACAGAGGTCACGTTCATTCATTTATGTTTGTCAACGTTCAGTAACATGTTTGTTTATGATCATTTGTGTTTGTTTGTGTGCAATAGTTCATTAAGGTTTTTAATTTTTTATATTTTATTTAAATAGTTCAAAATTCCCACTAATAAAGTATTTAATAAGATCACCTAATAACTTATATTTTATATGCCAATGATCTTCAGCCTAGCTGGTTTGAGGTGGGAAGGTTTACCTCCTTGGAGGGTTCCTGCCCGGGTTTGGTCTCAGGTTCGATTCCCACGTTCCACCGAAAAAATAATCGTTGGGTTTGAAAGGAGAAACCCGTGTGGTTCCTATGGGATTCGATTCTGGGCAGTGGTCGCTTTGCAACACTCGATTTACCGCTGAAACATTACTCTAAAAAAAACTTATATTTTATATTTTATATAAATTATGTTCATCAAGATTATGTGAAGTATGTTTAAATAATTAGGTAGGCATATTTTGGGTGGATCTACTTAATATGTGTGATGAAAGATGCCGATTTTATTCAACATTTAGTATATGTTTGTTTGTGTTTGTATTTGGTCATGAATGTTTGTTTGTGTTAATTTAGTGTTCCTTTGTGTTTTGTTTAGTATTGCTAATTATTATAGGAGGATTTCGTCCCCTCCGGACTACCGGTAGCTTCGGTTGTTGAATCTCATGCAAGTTAGGTTGTGGTTGTATTGGCTGCAATGAAACGTAGGCGCTTTAGGTGTTTGTTTGTCATGCACTTTCGCGGAATGTAATGTCGTATGTATGATAGAGGTGGTGTGGTGATTGACCTCAATAATAATGGTTATCCCTGAGGTTCAACGAATGAATGAAGCTATGTTATGATTGTAACCGATAGAGATGATCTCCAAGCCAACCATAAATAGAATCGATAGGCGCAACAACCAATAGCAGTATGTTCTGGCCTATTAGTAGATTGCAGGTTACTTGACTTGCTTCCAACCTCAAACAATTTGGAACACAATTGCTACTTTCTTTCTTGTTATTGATAGAGTGGTATTCTTTGCCCTGTCAAATAAAGTAGAGGGAGAGTCTTTCTCCAATGAGAGCAGATTGTTGGCGATAACTTGGTGAAGGAATACTTGAGAGAAGGTTCTCGTCGAACCTGGTTCCGACCAAATAGAGCATGAACACAGTAAGTTATGTCGAACGACGTAATGAGCCTAAGGGCTCTTGGAAGAAATGGGCGGACAAAGGAAAATGAAACATAAAAAAAATATGCTTTGGGAATGTGAGATATGTGGACAGGGAGTACGCAGCCGAACAACCGTATGGACTTTTAGCAGTGATAGCTGAATTAACAAGATGAGCTGCCCAGACCTTGAGCTAACATTGAAATTAGAAACAAAAGTCGGAACCTAGTTATCCGAAGAAGGCATACTAAAGTGGAGGAGCAGGAAATGCAACACAAGGGGAACAAAGGCTTGCACGAAAGAAGAAGCGAATCAATCAGAATGGAGACCGTGAATAGAGGTAAAAGATAGATTTTTGGCACATGAGGTGGCGGGTTTGGCTAGGTAACAAAATGGAAATGCATCGTTCGTTTGTGTTTGGTATCTAAAATGAACGAACGAACACGTTCATGTCCTTAATGAACGAACACAAACAGAAAATCTCGTTCGATAAGTGTTCATGATCAGTTTGTGAAAATATTTATTTCTTTAACGAGCTAACACAAACATGGCCTTGTTCGCATTCGTTCAGTTAGTTTGTACGCCTAGTTTCAGTTAACCATTTATAGTTTACATGATATACGCCTTAAACCTATTTAGTTGTCACTTAATTATGCTGTTGTGTTTAATTTTTTTCTCGACATCCTAGTATAATTTTTGTTGCAACGAAGTTGCATTCAAAGTAGAACGTTTTTCTTGGTATCGTAGGCTATACGAGTACTAGTACCGTGTTGGTACCTTGTAGAACCAAACCAATTCAAACCGAACAACATCGATATCATAACCACTACCTCTATGTGTTTGGTTTTCGATCGTTGTAAAACATGTATTGTTATCCTTCGGGGTATATCACAACTTTGCCCTATATTTCTTATTCAGATTCAGATGTTAAAACAAATACTAGTATCATAACTAGGGGTGCGCATTGGTCCAAACCCGACCCGACCCGACCCAGACCCGACCCGACCCGAACCCGAAACCCACATAATATGAAAACCGATGTCAGACCCTAATCACAGGTCCGGTCTTCGGTTCGGTGCTACCCGTTTCTAGTCGGTCCATCGTCCAAACCCTACCCGAAATGAAGGCTCTTGTTCTTGAGTTGTTGCAGACTTATGAAGTTATGAGAGATCAGTTTTAACACCAACTTCGAATGGGGGAACAAATAAGATGCCCAAAAACCAACAGCAAGTCAGCAACTTCGAAACTTCGAATGGGGGAACAAATAAGATGCCCAACCCGACCAACCAACAGAAACTTCGAAACCACTGATCTAGCTGCAGGTTAGTGTGTTAGTTTTTATATTGATTTTGTGTGTTGTTTGCTAATTAGTTGGTTAGATTGTGTTTGTTTGTGTTTGATTGGTATGTAGAATATGTTTGCACACCAGTGCTCGATAGAATGCCAAAGTGAAAAAACTAAAACATTTGTAAGAAATAAATTAGAAAACCAAAAGATCGTTCATAGTTCATACGTATCAAGAAAGTAAGAAATAAAAAAGAAAGTACGAAACAAAGTAATAAACCAAGTATCGAAACAAGTAAACAAAACGACCAAAAACTTGCTTGACTTCAACTTTTCAACATTCATCCGCAAGCACCGCTTAATCAAGCTCCACATTCAGTATCCGGATCAACCTTATCATATATTTCTACAATGAAAAATTACAACAATAAATAAAACACACATAAAACGACTTAAAGATGTGTATGTTAAAATACCTTTTCCAATGTCATCAAATTCTGTTGGGTCTTCGTTAAAGTTTATCTTCTTAGCAGAGGCACGAATCCAGTCCTCTGAACATATTAGTGACTCTACAACCGGGGTGACAAAGAAGTTCGATAAGTTTCGACAACTCTTCCGCCTGTGCTAAAAGCTTCCTCTGAAGCAACACTGGAGACCGGGATAGCCAAAATATCTAGGATAATAATAATGGATAACAAGTTAATTGGCTAAAGGTATCATACTTATGAGTAATATACGTAAACTATTAAACATACCTTTTGCCATTTGTGCTAAAATTGGATATTTTGAAGATGCAGCCTTCCACCAATCTAGAATATTGAATCCCTGATAACTGTTCTCCTCAGCGTCCTCAAGGTACCTATCCAGTTCTGATTTAGTGGCATATGAGGAAGAACCACCATCCGCTTTAAATTCCGTTAAAAAGTCATCATCGTCTTGTGCATCTTGTTCAAAGTTCCTCTGACTTTGTGAAACTTTATCTGAACTTTGGGTTTCACTTTTTGATTCATAGTCTTTAAACACCAACTTCAGTTCGCCCATTATACTGTCAACAATAATTTTAACCTTTTTCTGAATATCATTTTCTGTCTCATCTTCTTTCTGTTCAGCTTTTAATATTCTTGTAAAACCAAATTTAATCACACGCATCTTCAATCTAGGATCTAAAATAGCTGCAAAATACATAATGTAATTAAAACTTTTGCCATTCGGCAAATTCCTCCAGTACCTGTCAAACTTCGCAAGCATCATAGTACCCATAACTCTACTACTCGTCGAAGCTATCAATTTCCTTAGATGCTTGTCTATCCCCATAATATCATTAAAGAATAAGTTAGCAGTCACAGATTTTGAAGCAGAGGCGTTGGTGGTTTTACGCTGAACACAATTCTAACACACCTGCTAATTCTCTCGCGTAATCAAAGTCTGCCATTGTTGGACAATTTCCACCCAAATCATTTCTATAACTCTTGTCCACCAAATCATACTTGTAAAACGCCTTCTCTAACTTTTCAGCCTTGTCCAACATCTCCCATGTGGAGTTCCATCTAGTAGGCATATCTACACTGAGTAATGCCTTGCTTTCGAGCTTTTCTGTCTTGACACACTTTTTAAACGTGTCCAACCTCTGAGGAGATAATCTAATATAGCGAATCGCGTCCCTGATACGATCTATACTACTGGACCCTTCTTTTAATCCGTCTTTCACAATTAAATTGATAATGTGGGCCATACATCGGATGTGTAAATATCTCCCGTCTAACAAGAGGCCTTTTAACCTACTTTTCACAAACTCTAAAGCAACATCATTAGCCGAAGCATTATCTGCTGTAATGGTCAACACGTTTTCAATATCCCATTCTTTTAGACACTTAAGCAGGGCCCTACCTATATCATCTCCTTTGTGACTAAAAATTTGCTTAAAGTTAATGATTCTTTTATGTAACACCCAATTGTCATCAATAAAATGACAAGTTACACACATATAGTTCATTTTCTGGTTTGAGGTCCAGGTATCTGTGGTTAGGCACACTCGTTTGCTACTCTTTGCAAAGAAAGATTTAAGCTTAGCTTTTTCCTCTAAAAATATGTCAACCACATCCCTAGCAATGGTAAACCTACTAGGCATCTTAAAGTTAAGACTAAAGCTTTGTATAACCCTTCTAAATCCCTCACGTTCAACAGATGAAAACGGTTGCTCATCTATAATAACCATCTCAGCTATGGCTTTTCTACTTGCTTTCTCACAATATTTCCAAGATTTTACCTCACAAGTCCCGTCCTCACCATCATTTTTTTTGAGAAATATATTGCTTTGGTTTTTCAAGTAATCAGGGTGTTTTTCACATCTCTTACTATGTTTACCTAATGAAGAGGTGCCGTTTTTTACCGGGTCAGCCGCAAATTCTTTGGAACAGTGCTTGCATCTTGCCCTTTGGTTGCCATCCTCGTCTTTAAACTTCTCAAAATCATCCCAAACATTAGACTTTGTCTTTCCCGTTTTTTAGAAGTAGAGCCTCCTGTTTTCTTCGTACCAACGGTCTTAGTTTTCTTTTTTGGATTTTCTTTTTCAACATGTTGTGACTTCCTCTTTTGGCTTCCGTGCGATTCGTCGCTTGATAAATTCTCGATATTAGTTGAATCCATCTATGTTTAACCAATAAAAACAAAAACAAATGTTAGAAATAAAGATATGTGACAAAAACAAATGATTTAGTTATTTATTAAATGCTTGGATGATAGTAGTCTAACTAGTTCTATACCCGTCCGGTGGGCAGGCATATTGATGGTATAATGACATAAGTAATTTTAAAGCTAAAACGACTTTTATATTGTTGTGTAGGCTACTAATTGGGCTAGAAATATTAGGACACAGGAAAAATGGCAGAGCTGCTAACTCAGGACATATGACCTGTACTTGTTTCTTATATTGTGATACATGGTTGGTTGTTTGTATTCTTAAATTTTCAATTGTTAACAGTCCTAACCATTTGTTTAGATCTCTTGTCAATAATCTCTATTTGTAAATCCGCTTAATTGGTTTTAGGCGTTTTTTTTAAACGCCTAAACTATATAGTTTTGGCGATTATTTTGAAACGCCTAAACTATATAGTTTTAGGCGTTTTTTTTTAAACGCCTAAACTATATAGTTTTAGGCGTTTTTTTTTTAAACGCCTAAACTATATAGTTTTGGCGTTTTTTTTTCCATAGCATAAACCAATCTGCATACAGCCAGATCACAGCCGTGGTGCAGGGGTGCAGGTGTCAACAATCTGCATACAGCCAGATCACAGCCGTGGTGCAGGGGTCAACAATCTGCATACAGCCGCAAAGATTAGTACAGTAACTCTTTAACATTGTTGACCCATCAATGAATAAACTATCTGCAGCAATAACGATTAAATTGACATGATTCATACCAGGTAAGCTTAGGGTATCAGCAGTTCAGCAGCAATCGTATCAGCAGTTCAGCAGCAATCGTATCAGCAGTTCAGCAGCAGCCTAAGCTTAAGGTATTCAGCAGGAACTTTTTTACTGTGATTGTTTGTAGTTTATGAAAACATGCATAGGTTATAGGTTAATGTAACTTATATAGGAAAAATAGAAGATATTAGATAATCATTTATTTAATAGGAAAAGATTTATCCTAAATTTAAAAACAATATTTCGAATTTTAATACAAGATATTAGATAATTTTCGGTCATTTTTTTAAAATCAGGTTTATTTTTTGATAAAGTTCCATCTAGGTAATACTCTTTTTGTGGAATATTAAGAAATAGGAAATAAGAAATAGGATAATAGGAAATAAGAATTAAGTCCTGATTTTGTTACCAACATTGATGAATGATGAGTACAGTGCTAATACCCAACCCATATTGACCCATTATGGAATATGTTTCAACAAATATATCTTCAATTACACCATGAAATTCTTTTATCAACGTTCACCTTGTCTGTGTAAATTGCAAAATACTTGGCTCGAAACAACATAAATAATCAACATTGTCCTATATTTTATGTTTTCAGAAACAAAAATTATACATTACAATGTCCAGTTGCATCTTGGGAGCTAGTAAAGTCACCAAACACACAGAATCTCAACACATAAAATTATCCATTACTAGAATTTCAATACCAAAAACACTCAACTGAATTCAAAACCATAGTTTGACAATAAAAACATAATAGAAAGACGTAAACATATTCAACTAATGTCAATTCAAACATAAATAAAAAAGGCTTCATCTTCATCTTTTCCATAATCGCTTGCTAGTTACCTTGATTTTCTGCAAACAACATAAAAATAACACTATGATTACACAAGCATAAACCATTGAAATAAACTAAATTGATTTTATATTTCAACTACGGAATACAGAGCATTGCGGACTTTTTATAATATGTTTTTGCAATGTCGCTATTCCGCATTTAGTCGGGTCAGCAAAATACACCATCGCGCAACTCTTGCATCTTGCCATTTTATTTCCATTCGCATCAGTCAACCTTTCAAACACCTGCCAAACTTCATCCTTCGTAACTCTTCTACGATCCATCTAAGTTTGATAACAAAACAAATAAAATTATAACATTTAAAAAAATAGTGATGACTTGTGGAATAATATATATATATATATAACAGTGAAATAATACTTGTTTATATGAATTTTTTAAATATATAATCTTGACAGCAATTGTGCACATGAGTTACCTTAGAAATTGTGCACATGAGATGTTTGAATAAAAGCTTTAATGGTACCAATTGTGTGTTTGTACACTTAGAATGTAATTATTATTTGCATGTATCAATCGTAGGTAAGCAGTAAGCTGGGATTTTGTTTCTGCTAAGCCTTTAACAAACTTTCATATGGGTTTTAGATCATTATATCTCAATCAAATAAATGTCTAATGATACCAGAACGTACCTTTCTGATCGCAGCTTCTTGTTCTTGCAGATTGATTATCGACAACAGCCCCTTAGAAGATTGAAGATTGATTATCAACAGCAGCCTCTTGTATATGTATATTAGGTTTATATATGGGTTTATATTCGTATATGTATATTATGTAATTGTATTAGGTTTAGGCCCATTTGGCGCCTAAAAAAAAACTACCAGATCGTTCAATTATCAAATTTTATTCGGTTTCGGTTTTGTGTCGGTTTCACTATGGTTTTGGACCGACCCGACCGAGAACCGGAAGGAGGTATTTCACTGGACCGAAGACATACCCGGAACACCAGACCCGGTTCGGTTTTATGGTATTTTCGGGTCGGGACTCGGTTTTTTTTCGGTCCGGACCGAATTTGCTCACCCCTAATCATAACAAACCAAAGCAAATCTTATGCCGCATCTCACGCAATATCCCACTAGTATTCATTAATTTCAAATGCTGTTACGTTAGATTTCTAATAATTATTTATTTGCACCATTATCCCCAAAAGATGGATTGCAAGATATTAAATCCATGTTTCTTTATTTTACGAATCTACCAAGTTCAAAATTAAATATGTATAATAAAAAATAAAAAATTTTCTTTTTTTATAATATTTGAAGGGCATCCATCAGACCAACAAGCAACTTATTTTATAACTTCCAAACCTCATGATTCGTGCTTCTGTTGGCCACCCACCATCAACATCTCCAACGGAATCCTTCAATCGTTTTATATCTATTATTATCATGTTTCTCGTTTACATTGTTTATTATTTATAAAAGATCATTTCACAACATCAAAAAACCAGATTCATAGGAGAATAGATTTAACTTGTTTAGTTTACAGCTAATTAAAAAAAACCATACATGGAGTTGCACATATTGCAGCATGTCTCATTATTCTTTAACTTTGCCGTTTTGTAACAACATTGATACTTCCTCTAAATCTCTAATGACGCTAAATACCTCCTAATTAAGTGGGTTCACATCCTAGCATGGGTGGAGGATATTAAGGGCCGGAGATGCCTCGGCCCCCACCGTTTTTTGTGCAATAGTTTAAGTTTAAGTGTTTTCGTCAGAAAATTTTATATGTATTGAGTGCGACCCCCGCTGTTTTAAGAGTCTCGTGACTTTCGGCCCCTCGAAAAAAAAAGCTCCGCCACCACATCCTAGTTTGTGAGGGTAAATTTGTATTTTTCTACATTCTCATGTGCTAAACTAGGACACTTTTAGGGTTATATTGTTAATTTGTATCTAGTCTTGGTCATGGGTATTTACACATGTTGGAAAGAAGCTATAGTTCATACGTTAGCTCAGCGGTATCTTGGTGTGGAATAAGACTTAAGGACTATAAGGTCCTGGGTTCGAATCTCACAATGTGGGTTTTCTCATAAATATGAGTTTCCTCCTGAATTGGTGACTTGATGGTGGAATATGATCGAGTGGTAACACTGGTGACACGTTCAAAAAAAAAGTTCATACATTATGGACCAATCTCAATCGAATATGTCGATTTTATTATTGTTCTAAACATGTAATTCAGGCCCTACAACTTTCCATCTGCTTGTTACTGGGATCGAATGGTCGGTTTAAAGGTTAGGTTAACCAATCAATATGTCCTAGATCAGTAAATAACTAAATGTCAAATTAGGATTATTGAGCCAAGAAATTCTGCCATTAAGATAGAACACAAATAATTAAGTAGACTTTATTTTTATTATTTGACATATCTTTAAATGGTAGCAACGGATGGACTTTATAAAATTAGCACAAGGTTCATTTATTAGCATCATCGCAATGCGACACTTTGAGAACAATGGACAGCCAAGTCATGTTGCCACGGACGGCAACGGTTTCTGTAAACTGTAAGGTCATGGGGTATACTAACACTAACGCTCATCTGTTAAAAATGTCATGTGGAGTTAAGGGTGTTAAACTTGATATTCTTTAACATGTTAACTAGCGTGAAAGAAACTAGGATGGGCCGTTAATATTAATGTTTGAGGGGCGTTAATGGAGGTTGGACCATTTCTTTAAGAGGAGTGAAAGAAATGAAGTGTGACGTGGGTGTTAAAGATGCATACATGGAATGAAAGGGCGTGAGGGTATAATGGGCCTAAAGTTCAATGCTAATTGCTTTTGTGATCTGGCCATGGTATTTGGTTAGCTGCCAATCTCAATCTAGAGCATTGATGTTAGGTTAATCCACCAATGTGTTATCTTCCATTATGTATCAATCCTTGTTTATTAAGGTCTAGAAACAACTTGAAAACATCCTTGACAATCACTAAAGATGAAGCTCAAAGTAAACCTTGATTTGGTTTGTTGTAATTTTTGTTTCTTATTTATCTTTAAATGATTGCAGTAGATGGTTTACAGTTTACACTAAAAAATAACCAGTTTAAGTGATGCTTATTATTATTTTGTGTGTCGTGATGTTCACCAAATTTAGCCTTAAAAGTTTAACCACCAAATCCAAATTTTTAGTAACATAATATTATTGAGTATCATGTACTTGTTTACGGTGCGCGCATATGTATATATGTGTGGGCCCTGAGGGCAAAAATAAAATTCCGCTAATTTAACGTTATTTTACTAATTCGTGAAAATAACGTTAAAAACGGCAGACAGTTAATCATGCATCATACGGTGGTGTTGATAGCCAAAAGACAGTGGGATACATGCACTAACCTGGCTTGTCCCGATTGCTAAGTGTGATGTGCGTTATGTCCAAGTCTTGATGCAAAACCACTATTGAGCCAAGGGTCTCACTAAAAGCAGCGAATCTATTCCACTGAAAGATGTAAGGTTGTTTACATCTAACACTTCTCAGACCTTATCTTAGCTCTGTTTTTAGTAGGATTAGCTAAGTATGATGATGTACCATATAACACAATTCTTATCATGTTACAATTACAATTAGCATCGTTTAGAAAGTGATCAAATAGAAATATTTTATGACACTAACTTTGAATTGCCTTTTTTATAGAAAAATAGCTCTGAAGTAAATACTTACTGACCCATTTGTAAACTATCTCTGTAATTCATAGTTGGATAAGTTCCCAGGATGCTTCAAATATATAACAAGTCTAAATCACAAATAGACAAGACATAACATTTTCTTGTTCAACAAGTTTATAACCCGGAAAAGTAAAAATACTCATACAATTCAATGAAGTTTTACAAAACCAAACCACTATCTAATTATATGGCTGCAAAGTATTCCTT
This sequence comes from Ambrosia x helenae, assembly GCA_030844895.1. Taxonomy (NCBI): domain Eukaryota; kingdom Viridiplantae; phylum Streptophyta; class Magnoliopsida; order Asterales; family Asteraceae; genus Ambrosia; species Ambrosia x helenae. The sequence goes on from JAUTDX010005644.1 coordinate 11,661, forward strand.
GCTGCCCTTTGGGTCGGCTTCATCGACTTCTCCCCTGGCTTCCATCCGGCGGGGCACACCTCATCTGGGTTCTCTTGTACAAATTGCAATGCCTACAGTACAAACAGAGATACAATTTACGAACGAGCTTTACCATATTAAGGAAGCGTTGATTTGGGTCATGTTCCTTTTATTTTATCTCTAACGGGCCAAACACGTATATCAAAAAAAAAAGGGGCAAAATAAAACAAGTGAAACGGGTCAAAATCACAGAAGTGTATTTTCAATGCTTAACCCTCCAGAATCATTTTAATTAGATAACTAAAAATATGAGTTACTTTCTAATAATATTTGACATGGCGACTATTTATAAACAAAAAGAAAAAGAAGAGGGCATAAATGTTTCAAAATCAACCCGACCCTACCGACCCTCACTAGACAAAGCTCATTAGGACCGTTACTTGGCTGTTGGCCCCCATTCGTGATGTGTGTTTACCTGAAGTGTTCTCAAAGTTTCATCAACGCTTCGTCCAATTGCAAGATTGTTAATTGTGGAGTGTTGGATAACACCTTCCTTGTCAATTATGAAAAGTCCTCTCAATGCAATTCCCTGAAAATGAAAACCAACATTTTGACATGGTAAATAACTTTATACATATGACCAAAAAAATATTAGCAAAAATGATTTACAAATGTGTACCTGGTCTTCAATCAACACATTAAAAGCTTTTGAAACCGATTTTGTAACATCAGAAACAAGAGGGTAGTTCAAATCGCCAAGACCGCCAGATTTTCTATCTGTTTGAACCCATGCAAGGTGGGAGAACTGCAGAAAACAAAACAGCAAATATTCATGAACTAAAAAGGATAATCTGTTACACGTTTTGGTCGCCTTCAAAACTATATACTCATGCCAAAAGAATGTTGAGTATCACAAATTTTAACTATATATAGTAATATACATATATTATAATAAGTCATCATCATACTCATTTAATCCCGCCAGTAGCAAGCTAAGGTAGGGTCTGCAGAGGGTACAATGTAGACAGCCTTACTTCTACCTCGTGGGAATAGAGAGACTGCTTCCAGTGAGACCCCCGGCTCGATAGTGGTTTTGCACCAAATCTTGGACATAAGGCACATAACACTTAGCATGGGACAAGCTCGATTGGTGCATGCATGCACCCCATGTCTTTTGGCTATCAACACCACCACATGATGCATGATTAACAGTGCGCCGTTTTTAACGTTATTTTCATGAAATTAGTAAAATAACGTTATTTTCATGAAATTAGTAAAATAACGTTAAGTTTATTGCAATTTAACCTTTGCCCCCCAAGGGCCCACACATATATAAATTATTACAATAAATATTTTAGCAAAATACAAAAGCTTGTATAGCCATGCAAGGAAAAATTACCACACTGTCTACAGAAACGCCAATATTTCAGTATTGATCTTCTCGAATTCTGCATATCGGTCACTGAATGCAGTGATTTCTACAATAACAAAACAAAATTAGTAAAAATTAAAGGAAAAAAAATATAACAGCGATAGTAATACGTATCTATAACCTATATCCATATTCCATTAAATATGAAGACAACTAAAAAAAGGCTTTCGCATATAACAAGCAATGGGCTACTCACCTGTTGGACAAACAAAAGTGAAGTCCAAAGGGTAGAAAAAGAGAATGACATATTTCTTGCCAATGTAGTCAGAGAGCTTAACCTGCAATGACAAATTTTATACAAAGTTACAAAATTGTCAATTTCTTAACTTAATATATGCCATGTATGTAATAAAAAAATACACACATGATTATAACATACGACTGACATTTAAAGATTCTAAAATGCAGTTCATATTCGAAGTTTGATAGTGATAGTATATATGTGCTTGGATGCAGGCATGCAGCAATGAAGTATGACCATACTCAATAGCATACATTAACAGTTTTTTTTTTGAACGGCCAACGGTAAACGGTACACACCCTTCAGGTCCGGTACCGGGCACCCCTAAGGTCCAGCCCCTCATTTCAGAATATCCCTACTCTGAGTGGGATTCGAACTTGTGACCTCCCAGGGTAGGAACCCCATAAAGTGGGTAAATCTTCCCACCTCCATTGCAACCACTAGGCTACAAAATCTTTAGTTTACTATGGCAAATGGGAGGTCACAGGTTTGGAAAATGGGAAATAAATAGAGTACTATGGCGGGTCGCTAGCATGGATAAAAAAACTAGACTTATTAGCTTAAAATAAATAAATAAATAGATCAATGGTCCAAAACACTCCCCGAAACAATATAAAGTTTCAAAAGCAAACAGCAAAAGCCACTTCACTTACATTGATGAACTCTTGATCAAAAACAGCCTCAGCTTCAAAGTCCGGTGCCTTGTTCCCAACTAGTGGCAGTGCCTACAGATAAAAAGATATCAACATGAGCAACAGCGAACACAAATTACTAAAGTTAGGAACGAAAAAGGACACATTATGTATTAGACGAATGATAATCAACATTATTCAATCCCCCAGCTCAAATTCTTATTGCAGATATTGTTTTCCATACTATAATATGTTGCTTTTTACCATTTATTTAGTTATCATAAGAATTAAAAACACCATACAATTCCACTAGAATCTTTGATTTAATATACCCTTTAAGATGTTTCAAGATTAATCATACATCCTTTTCGGATCAGAATAGGCTACATTTACTTTTCTAATCTTGTTTAGAAAACCGGTAGGCGCTCTAAGCCGTTTAGATCCCAATTTCCAAGGAATAAGGCGCGCACATCACCTATACAACATATTGTTATAATGCTATATGTACATCCCAATAAGCTTTATATACAACCGAAAGTACAAGTCGCGCTGCCTCAAGCCCAGAAACGTTTACGCCTTTAGGCACCAAGTCTCTAATTAACCCATATTTTTAACGGCAAACCCGGTGCACGAGACTCCCACATTCGTGGGGTCCAGCGATGTCGGGCCACTTGGCCTGTTGTACACATCCTGCATTTCTACAGGACTACAGGAGGTTTTTTTTCCATCTCATCACATGGCAGCATTGCTCTCAATTTTGTAAAACAAGGTCTCGAAGTCCGAGTACTCCAACGGTAATCGCTACAAGGTAAGCTGCCGAGGCCCGAGTACTCTAGGATATAGGCCGAGTACTCCCCAAGTACTCTCCGACTAGGCCGAGAACTCCCCGAATACTACAGACTCGGGCTAGGGAGCGTCTATCGACTTTTGCAACATTAATTGCTCTAATTACTCAATAAGTCATCACATACAAAACGGTGTCGTTTATTTGCAATAATAAACTAATATTCCCAAAAAGCAAATTACCAACCCGAACCGGAACCGGAAATGAATAAATAAACGTAACCGAAAGCAAATAAAAGCTAATCGGTTATCGTTAAAAAAACAGATTCTGAATTAAATTTAAAATCTGAAACCGAAAAAAACCGAAACCGAACCGATAAACGAAAGAATAACTTACAGCTTTGACAACGAATGAGTTACGGCGGGAGGAGGAGGGCGGAGGGAGAGGGAAGAGCGGAGGGATTTGGATTGGAAGGATAAAGAGGAAGAGCTGGAAAAGGTTAGGGTTTGAGATTTAGGGGTAATGAAAGAGGAGGATGACCTAGGGTTTGGGAAGAAAGAAGAGCTGCAGAAGCAGATGAAGCAGCCATTGTTGTTGTTGTGGTTGTTGTGTGGACAGTGAAGGTGAGTGGTGAGTGTTGTGGTTATAAGGTGGAGATGTGATATGTAAAGGATAGATGAAGATAAGGGGTTTGGGTTAGGTTGGTTGGTGTGGTAGGTCATTTCAAAACACTACAAATTTTGTAAAATAAAATAATACTAATAATAACAATAATAGTAGTAATAACAGTAGTTAATTTTTTTTATTTTTTTTTGGATTATGCTTCTTTCACACAGAAAGGAAATTGCAAAATAACGCTCCAATTAGGCAATTCATGCCTCAGCTTCTTTTCTAGTGGTTTTAAAAGTTATAAAAAAAAATGTTGGCCCAAAATAAGCTATAGGGTACTGTGATTACTATAACGTCCAACTTTCCGCGGAGCGTTCCATGCACGTGAACACTCAGTCGCGTAACCTTTTAGTGACGCAGATCAGCGCCAGTATCAAGAAGGAATCTTCGTGCAGGGACACACGCGCGGGACAAACTGGTAACATCGTATACAAGTACGAGCATGTACGGAAGATCCCGAGCCAGGAAGATCCGGTCATAGTCAGGACGCACGCTCATCCCAACCAAAAATGACGTGTGTCATGGTGGACCAACCACCATGCCCAGATGCAACGACGTGACAACTTTCATGCTAAATTTGCTGAAGTCATGTCGTGTACAGTAATGTCAGGGTACTGTACACCACACGTTGCTCTGCAACTCGTCAGACGTCACGTCAGGCGCTCCCACAAGTCAAACCACTCTGCCCGTCATAAAAAGTACTCGTCTGCAACCACTCCAGTCGTGCCACGTGTCTCTATAACAGGGCGATACACTATTTCTCTGACATCAACATTAATTACCACCATGCTCTTGTATTAATATATTGGGCCGAAGGGAGGCAGCCCTTAACTCAGGCTCAAGCCCACGATGGGTTAAATGTTAGTGATGTTTGGCTCAAGCATGTCCTATATAAGGAGGGTCACCCTTCTTTGTGTAGACATGTCATGTTACACCAAGTAAGTCAACACCATTTTTGTGTCTATACGCTGGAATCGATTTCGGTTACCTAGCAGTCTCCTCCCTCCGTACGACCCTCTTACTCCTTTCTTGTAGGTTGGTTCGTGTCACGAGTGTGTGCAAATGATTATACCCTGCAGCAACCACGAGTTCATCCCCATAATCACCTACTTACCAGGTAATTATAGCTCGTTGTTTTTTCAGTTGGTGTCTCTCTTCCTAAAGAAATATTGTATCATGATTCTTAACTAGAAATGCTATCGATTGGTTTCATTAGATTATCAATTTCTGATGTATAATTAAATTGTGTGGTGGTGACTTGTGATTGTTTGGTTTTATGGAACATCGTGAAATTTCAATACTTTGTGGATGCATATACACTACAAAAAAAAATTGTCCATTAGAGACTAGACTATTAGGGACGATATATCAGTTTCGGATACATCACATCTAGGACTGATTTTCCAGTTACTAATTATATTGGAGACTGATTTTTATGGACACATGTTAGTGAGTGATAATCAGTCGCTAATGGTTTAGCACCTTATTCGAGACTAGCTTTCAGTCGCAGATAGGTTAGTATAACATTCTTAGAACATATAGTGTACCTTAACACGAAGGATGTCAACGGTGACGTGACATTTTAACTTTCATTGTACATCATTCTTTTCCCGTGTTAAAGGGCATTAAAGTGGCACTAAGTTAACATGTTAACATGAATCAAAGAAAGAAAGTTAAAGGGGATGAGGTAGAATTAAGAGGCATTAAACCATTTCTTTGAAATGAGCTAGTGAAGTAGAGGACGTGGCATATTGGCATCTAGGTGGAGTTAATGATGGTTAGAGTATACCCAATGACCTTATAACAAATCAACAGTTCTTGTATCACATGACTAGAATATTGTTGCATCCACCGCTTTAAAAGCATTTTTCTTAATAACCAGTTTCAAAATTTTGAGTACATTGGTGGCATCAGTCGTACCTTATAGTACGTAATTTCATTTTTCTCACCTCGCTTTTCTCACTATGGTTTATTTATATCAAACAGGTTTTAGACCTTTACGTTTTTTTTTAACGGCAAAAATGTTTTATTTATCTCTGAAAATGTACATTACATTGTAAAAGTAAGACACTAACACAATGTAAAACACCCGAAAATATACATTACATGCGAGGGTTACTAGCCTAAAAAAATTGTTTTGGTAGAAAATTTTTATCTTGACTTAATCACGTCTTTTCACTTAGCCAATCATTTATATGCTTGCACTCCTTAGCAGGTCTTGGTTTTTTTATCTCCCGTGTTCCGTCATGTCTATCAACTTCATGCCCTTCCAGACATTATATGGTTTATTGAGATTTTTTTTTCAAGCACATGAGACTCATCTATAACCACATTAACTCGAGTTGACCATCTTGATAACTTGTTGCCATGTTTCCCGATGATTTTTATCCGTATAACTTGTTGGAGACAACTAGGTAACTTCTTTTTTATAGCAAAGAATTGCTTCTACTTATAATTCTTCAATAAAATTTATATCATAACTGATGCTATTATGATCATATGTGTTTTTGGTGCACTTATAGTTGTATGATTCAAGTAAAAAAACCACGGTGGAGTGAACATTTATCTATACTATATTATAAAGTATGAATGAAGGATACTTACAAAATTTAAGTAAAGACAACCTTTATTGCTTATAGTACAATGCCTGTTGAAGTCTTTTAAGGGATAAAATTGTCTTTCTACCTAAATATTAAATTGTTGAAGAAATTAATTTAAACATAATTATAAAATTGATGATGAAATTAACAACAATGTGGTGACTCTTTACATTCATAACCTCCAAGTCTTTATTACATTTGTATCAATGTTATAGTCTTATAAATAATGGTCATGTATTTGGTATCTAGATAATGTGGTGACTCTTCACATACATAACTTACATATCTTTCAATGTTTATAGCCTTATAAATAGTGGTCTTTTATTTGGTATATGAAACGTATCAATGTATAAAATTTTCTCCTCCTTTATTCTTTCTTTCTATACATGATGTCTAGAGTCTTCTTCTCATGTTTATATAATTTGTATGTTGATTGGTACTAGATTGTTATTTTCTAACACGTTATTAGCACAGGTTTTCTTGTTGCTCATCATTTTTTTTTTTCACTTTGTTGTCTTTCTACCTAAATATACATCCAACTTGTTTTTATAGACCTTAAAGTTGGCAAAACCTTGTTATGCTATTGTTGATGTAGCATTTTAACAAGATGGGGTAAGCACAACAAAGTTGTAGGTGATTGTGCGCTTAAGCGAGCTATCGAAGCCCTTATTGTTGCTCTTCGTTTTTTTTATCACTTTGAATCCATAGTTTAACCTCGCATTGTGCCGCTACGTTTACAGAACAATGGAAAAATATAACCGTCACATGTTTGTTGTTGTTATAGCCACTGGAATCAAAAGTGACTAGAAATCACAATCAATCTAATCCATCTACATTCACCATTCAAATAATAATACATACATTTTTCTTTGTGATGTATATACATAAAATACGAAAGAACAATTTCAGGCACGTTTATATGATTTGAGTAAATTTTTTCTTCAATTTTAGATTACTTTTTTATTCAAACCCACATTAGTTCCCTTGCAAAATTGGCTTATGTTATATTTTTTTAATGATTTTTGTATGGTAAGATTTAGATCATCCACATTGGTGAACAAACTCAAGTTTGTTTGTAGAAATAATATTAAAAAAATTCTTTGTTTGCAAACAAACCCCAATCGGTTTGTGGTGGCAACCATGTTTGCAATCAAATAATCCCCCCACTAACTTAATTACTTAAATAACTTATAATATTTAAGTTTTAAAAAAAAAACTAAATACACTGTATTTCTTAACTTTTTTTTTGTGAACATCCCGGATATAAATTTTATTAAAAACCGGGTTCTTTTAAAAAAATTATTTTTAGGTTGAGTTGGGTTGGGTTGTGAATGTGTGTAAGTTGGGTTGTGTAGATTGAAGAGAGAGAGAAATTATTTTTTATTACTCTTGATTGTTCACCATTGTGGATGGTCTTAGATAAAAAAAAGGTTGTTTTATTATAGCTATCCAATAATAAATTAAAATTTTAGAAGCATAGTCTGTTCCCATGATTCAGTTCAAACCGGTTTGGAGCCATAACCATATAGAACAACGATAAAATACATATAAGGAAAACACGCATACATGTAGGATTTGAAACTGGCCAAGAAATAAAGTATAAAAAGTATCAAATTAAAACCAACATTATTCTTAATTTCGCTACATATATGAAACAACTTCAAGTATTGGTGACCAACTACTTAGTTTGTAAATTGAACAAAATAGCATTGAAACAAACTAAAGACATATAAAACAATATTACCAGTAATGAAAATATGATATTTATCGGTAATGAAAACATGGCATATTTTTTGTCGTCTTCTCAACCAAGTTTAGTAGTTTGTTACCTTAATAGTTTGTTTATATTTATTTTCTACAAGTCCAGAAAGCATCTTAAAAATAAAATCCATTAACAATATATTTACTAGATCTAGCACACCTTTAAAATCAGATACTACACAATATATCATGAGAGGATCGATAAACTAACAGTAACAAGTATCGCGCTACAAATTGTCTCCCCGCAGCAACGCGCGGGTTCCCCACTAGTTAGTTAATAAAGTGCATAAAAACCAAACAACATTATAACTATTGAAGAAACACTAGTGGTTTTAGTAATGTTTGTATATTCATGATGGATAGTTGATTGAAATTCATACGATATACTTTTTTTTAACGGTCAACTAAATACCACTTGAACTCTCAGTGAGTTAGCACTGACAAACGACTACCCACTGAGCAGCTTAAGTCCACCAAACCAACAATTCGGGGAAAAACTCACCGCCCGAATGCCACTACAGTAAAAACCCCCGGGTTCGTATTCGAATTTGAGACCAAATAGCTTCAAGCTCTTATATCTTCATTTTCCAATGCCACTCCACTGAATGGTGGGAACAAAATTCCTACAATATTATTTGGTTATAACTTGTTTATCTTTTTCCATTGTATTCGTAATTAGTACTCGTTAGGTTGTCCATAAGTGGTCAATTGTGAAGATCATTAGATAATCACGCACAATTGAAATAATACATCAAAATCAAATAGACATGCCTTCATGATCTTTCACTGGAGCTATGTAAAAGAGAGATCTGGTAATGATATCATTAGTAATAGTAAGTGCAATGAATAACTTAATTCAGTATTATCATATTGCAAGGATATAAAATTATGCATTTGGTTTATGTAATATTGACATATCATTTATTTGCGGCTTCGGGTAGGGGTGAGCATTTCGTGGTTCGGACCCACAGGAACCTTGGACCCGAACCTTTTTAAATATACGGGTCGGTTTCCGGTTCTAGATTTATGTGAATTATCGGTTCCGGGTCGGGTCGGTTCCAAACCCACGGTTCTAATATAAGAACCACAATACCCGTTTTTATTTATATTAAAACTAAAAAAATAATCTTTTTTATTCTTTTCACTATTCGTTTTTACGTGTTATTATAATCGATTTCATGTAATGTAATACAATATTAAAAGTATTATTTATAAGAATAACAATGTGTTTTTCTTGAAATATTTTTCGGCTTGATGTATATACATAGATGTGATATATTATATATTATTATATCCAAATTTGAAATAAATATTATGTATGTCGCTCTGATGTGTGTGCGTGTGTACTTATGATGTATGCATAACAGATTCAGATAATGCTTCGAGTGATGAGAATGATAAAACTATTACCAAAACATAAGTCGAGAAACAAAAAATGATTTAAAAAAAGAACTCATGGGCTATTATTAGAACCATATGGAGGAATTCTTTTACGAGCACGGTAAAAGAATAGGAATATTACTCCTCTAAAAGTGGCTTGATATTAAAAGGTTCTAGTGGGTCAGACCCTTTACCGGCCCATTAGAACCTTTAGGACCCGGAACCACATAACCTTTTAAGGTTCGGTTCGTGGTTCCTATTTTCCACAATAAAAGGGTATGCGGTTCTGGTGGGTCCGGATCGATTCCAGACCCTTTGCACAGCCCTAGCTTCAGGTGTAACATTAACATTGTTGTGACCAAGTATAATTATATCTAACACCATTATTTGCACACACAAAAAAAAAAAAAAAAAAAAAAAACCATGATAAAGGCGTGGTAATTCATCATATTGGCACACAACTATTATATGGTTTTGTATAGCTTTTAGTGGCCATGAACAATAATATTTACATCTCATGTTCACATTGGACCTAAAAGTAACGATGTATCTTTTACAATACTAAGAAAGTAATCAGTATATAAAATCGTATTAATGCTAGCAATTTTATAGTTTTTTCACAAATTCACCCTCATGGTGGTAAAGTGGTGTATTCCTCAACCAAATGGTTGTGCGTTCAAATCCTGCAAAAAAAAATAGGTTTGGTGTGGTAATTTTAGCCGTTCAAGAAAAAAAATGTGGTGCGATAAATTTTAGTGGCTTTATTTTTTTCATCTAGGGATACAATATCGAATACTTTTAGCAACGCTTGAATTTTTCAGACGAGCCCAATATACACTATATTTGTGTGTTTGTATATACATATTACATAGAGAGAATAATATTTTTTTTAATCTCAAATGTTGACTTAGGCTATAATTTACAATTTTGATTTATTAATTATAACATAAAAAAGGATTATGTAAGAAAATCAGAATACTTGTAGATATTTTCGCAACAAATAGACAACTATGATTATGTTGTATAAGAAACATACACTCAAACAAATTAACAACTATGAAATATGTTGTATAAGAAACATAGACACCCTCAAACCATAAAGTTAGACAAGTGAACATCTAGAATAATATCATAAAAGTTACAAACTTAACATACGAATAACATCGCAATTTTTGCTACAAACTTAACATCTAACATCAACAAACGCAACGTCAACACAACTAAACCATAAAAGGACTTAAATCGGATACAAAGACGGGTATATTCATACATAAGTAGTTCAACGACAAACCAAATTAAGGGGTGTTTGGGATTGATTATTTAAAACACATTATGTTTTTTGGAAAAGCAGGGGTGGAGCTGCTTATAGATTATTGCGTTTTGGTAGCCTAAAAAACTGATTATCTGCGTTTTCAAAATGCAATCTCAAACACAAAAAACTGATTATCTGCGTTTTCAAAACGCAATAATCTAAAAATCAGATTCATAACGCAATACCAAACACCCTCTAAATCAATAAAACTAAATTCTCATGTTTGACCAGCTTAATAGCTTATTAGTCAGTTGTTCTTGCTTATTTAAAAACCAAATGCTACTAAGACCATACCTAATAGGTGTGAATGATTGTGTGGCATGGTGTTATCTCAGCCCTTTGGTCGTGGGGGCACCGACATGATTGTGGCCACAGAGTCAGATATGATAATTATGATACCAATCAACGTGTGTGGTGTGCTAATTAAAAAAAAAACTCATAACACCCATATAACCACTACATCCCTCAAACATAAGTGAATGTAGGTGCCCTCTTACCTATGTGACATTGAGATAACATGACCTTTTTTTTTCACACCCACCTGACTAGAGATAAGCATTTCGGTATGAAATATCGAAAATAACGATACCGGACCGATCTCGATACTGAAAATATCGATACTTGTTCATTTTCGGTATCAGTTCGGTAGTGGTATTTTACCTTAAAATACCGATGCATTATCGGTACCATACTGTACTGTATATTTTCGGTATCGCTACCAAGTTTTCCAAAAATCGGCATGGATTCGGTACAGTATGGTTCGGTACCGAGCTCATCCCTACACCTAACCACTACGAAAGTACGAAATACAAATGCTACCAACTACAAGGACTAACAAGTCATAAACCCAAAGTAGAAGGACTCACATCCCACCGATAATCATCATCATTATTATTATTTTATTTTCGTTCCCTCCACATCTATCCGAACCAAAAATTCCCTCCCTTCCCCTCGTTTTCTTCTTTCTCTTTCTCTACTAACTAAAACCAAACCTCGTTTTCTCTCTCTAAAACCAAACACCTTTCTCTCTCTCTCTCTACAATTCCTATAAAACCCTAAATATACACAACCTTCTTTCTCAATTGTCCATAGCAATGTCTGAACCTCGACCTCCTAACCGACGTCGCCGCCGCTTACGGCGTCCGTCGCCGCCGGCAGAGGTGGACAGATCCTGCATCCGATGACACGTCACTTACCGTTTTCTTCAACTAAACCGCCGTTTACTCCTTCCGATGATTACCATCGGTTTCCGTCTGGAATTGACGGCGTTAGACTCGATCAGTCTGCTGACGTAATTGTAGTTAAATCTCCGGTAGTGTTAGCGTTTGTTTTGTGATGATAATGTTTTTTTGTTAGGTTAATTGAAGGCTGTTCACTGCTGAGGGTTATGTTTTGAATGGTTTTTTTTATTTGTTATAAGATTAATTTGTGATAGTGATTGATTATGCCTTAAATTAGATGAGTTTGTCCAATTGGTTGAAATGTGATATAATAATCTAATGTTTGGTATGATGATTGGATCCAATTTGTGCTCATGAATTGTCTAACTTTGTTTGTTGTACTATCAGGCTGAGTGGTGCGGAATAAAGCCCCTAGTGTCATGTTTGCGCCACGTAGAATAAAGCCCCTTAATGATTAATAATAAAATAGAAAAAAGTGAGAAAAAACAAGAAAATCTGATTGGTTGTTGGCAATGTGACCCACTTTCTCTCTCCCTCTAAATGCTCGACATTGGAGTAACGGAGGTGATGATGGCGCCACTAGATGGCACTAGAGGGACGGTGTTGGGGGCGTTACCGAGTGAGTTGGCGGTGAGCGTTTCTCCACACCATCTGCCTTAAGGGCAAACCTGGCGCATTCTGGATTCTAATATCTGAATTGTACAAAGAACTACAAATGAAGAGTTTTTAATGAAATGATAAACGTGTCTTTTGTATTATATATTGCTTGAAATAGATCCAACTTAAGTTAAGTGTTCAAGAAACTTGTTGCTTTATAGTAAAGTGTGTCGGTTACTCGGTTAGTATTTAATCTTCAGTTGGTTTCTGGATTACTGTTATA
>JAUTDX010005645.1:0-21265 GCA_030844895.1 Ambrosia x helenae
TAATTACTTACTCATTGCTTCTATGCCAAAGCCCAAAGTCATGAATGATCTTTATCCGTTTATTTCTAAAATTTACTCTAGGTTATCTCCCGTGAGTTTCACGGTTCGAAAAACTTAACTTACACTAACATTAGATGTGTATTGAACTCAAATACAAACTTAGCTTTGTACTGATAATTTCTTAACAATGGAATTTGATAGGTGGTAAGATTGGTATGTTTTGTACGATGAATTTGAAGCAGGTATTTAGGGAAGATGCGTGGAGGAATATTGTCTCGGGTCTTCCTTTGGTTGTTTTAAGCTGTATGTGTAAGGTTGCTAAACATGGGTTATTTTCGCATCTAGACAGGTTTGCTTATCCTTTTTAGCATATGTTTTAAATGCTTGTTTTGTGTATATTTGTTTGTTTATATATAATAGGATTTTGTAGTGGCTTGTTCATTTGGGTACCATCTTGCAGTTAGCACTTCTAGCTTTTGTTATGATCAAGCCGAGTTCCGTCATGTTTCGGGGTAGGGCGTAAAATGAAATTAATTATAACTCGACAACCATAAACTCCACCAACCCAAGGTTTCATCATTACATGGATCTTTTTATTTGTACATGTATTATTTTTAATACATGTATTAAACTTTGACTTAAAATAAGTCAACCTAGAAGTTTTGAACGAAATGAATGTGTTGTTGCTGATAATTATTATATCAAACGTTACTGATCTCCTACAACAGCCTTTTCCTCATGTTGTAAGCTGTAACCGGTCAAGAGCTATTGTCTGTGAAAGTGTGAAAGTCTTACAATTTTATGAGAATAGCAGCATGTATCTAAACCAATTGATTGAATATGCACCACCATCTTGGTATGAACATAATGGTATTAATGGCTAATATCCCACTCATGATAATAGTATCAGGTAGTCACTTGAGTAGTTGATTGTGGCCCGCAACTTAGATGTAGTTAGGTTTCAGTGAAGATTAACTACATATTTGTTTTGGTAGCTTATGTTAAGTTTCATGTACATTGGCTACCTAATTGTTATAATATAACATCTATTTAGGGCTGCAATTTCAGACACGGACACGATAACACGACACGAACCTGCCTGTTCTTAACAAGTTTCGTGTTTAACCTTAACAGGTTTAGTGTCTTAAAACAGGTCGACACGTTAAGACCTGTTTATTTTCGTGTCTTAACAGGTTAAACCACCGTTAACCTGTTAAGACCCGTTAAGGACCTGTTTATTTTTAATTAAATATATATATATATATATATATTATATAAATATTATATATAAATAACAGGTGGAGTATTATCGTGTCATATCGTGTATTATCGTGGAGCTTGATGAGTTTTTTTTCCCTTATCGTGTATTATCGTGTTAACCTGTTGTAAAATTAAGTTCGTGTTCGTGTTTGGAAAAACCGACACGAATAGTTATCGTGTCGTGTTCGTGTCTAGCCATTCGGGTCATCGTGTCTTATCGTGTCGTGTCTGACACGATATGCCAGCCCTACATCTATTCCTTTGTTGTTTGTTAATAAGCTGGCTTTTTTTTAGCAAAGGGGTTGGTGTAGTAAGCACTATGGTTTTTTTTTTTTTTTTTTTTCAAATAGTTAACCTATTTTGGTTCATTTGTAAGCATGCTTGTGTGAGGTTTAATAATATATGGTCATATTTTATTTTAAACGGTACTATAGTAGGTTCGTTGATGCTCATGGAATTCCTCTCGCGTCCCCGCCGTAACGCGTGGGTTCCTTACTAGTATGTTATTAAAAAGATTTAAAAACATTATAGATTGTCTGATTGTGTGTGGGAAATAAACGATTTGAGAAAACATGTCGATATATGGGCTTTAGTTTAGTAATTTGACCTTTTTCTAGACGGATACACCATCTAATCTTTGTAAATGTGTTCTTCTATGCTCTTATTCGTTAACTAGTGGGTTGGCCAGCGCGATATGACGTGTGTCATCGAGGCTTGTTAGATAACACAATTTAAACCGACTTGTGTAACACTAATATATCGCTAACATCATTATAATTGTTGTTGTTGTTGTTGCTGGTGGTTGTGGTGGTGGTCAGGGCGGACATAAGGCTTAAGCAGGGGCCGCGGACGTTGCGGCTCAACTTCGCGCGCGTAGTGGAAAATTTGGTTTTTTTTTTTTACGAAATTTGGAAAACGTTGCTACTAAAATGAAAAAAATGAAAAACGTTACTACTGATTTTGTGACCTAGATCCGCCACTGGTGGTGGTGGTGGTGAGGTGTTTTGGATCATATCCCTCAAGAACTGCACCTGCGCTCTGTGGCGGGGAAGGTATCATATAATTTTCAACAACTCCATTGCAAACGCACATCACTATATCCTTAAACATGCTTTTGATACTTAGATCTTGGTCGTTGTACTTTGGGTATGTCTGGTAAAGAGCTTTAATGAGCTTTAAGCTTCAAGCTTTTAAGAAAAACTCTTATTCAATAAAAAACTTTATTTGGTTGAATGAGCTTGAAGCTTTTAGGTTAGGAGAAAAAGCTCTATATTGAAAAACTAATAGTACTAGCGTTTATGAAAAAGCTTCTACTAGCTACAAGCTTTTAATGAGTAAATGACACAAATACTTGTTTTATCATAAAAAAAAAATGCATTCAGGCTTTTAGTTAATGCACATTTTAGTTTTTATATACATTTTATTAAAAGCTCCAGCTACTTTGCTAGACACCAAAATATATTTAAAAAGCTACAACTATCAGCTACAAGCTACCAGCTTTCAGCCACCAGCACAGCTTCCAGTTCCAGCCACCAGCTAGTTTTGCCAAAGATACCCTTTATATAGTACAAGTCATATCTTTAACATGTTGGATGCACAATCCCAATTCAATTAACAAATGTGTAAACTAATCAGGTGCTGTAAAATTACAATCAAAGATGTTGTACTATATCTAGACAAGTCACATTCTTAACATGTCACATGCACCAATAACAAATCGATTAACAAATGCTTAAACTAATCAAGTACCATAAGAATTACCCATTTATCACGTTCAATAAAAGATATCTATTTGATCCATTCAATAAAAAAAATATTACTACATCTAACATATAAAATGACAAAGAATGAGTCAAACCAGTTAATTGACCTGTTCGACCATTAGGTGATCAAAGTTCTAATATGTAATTTTATAATAAACAAACAAATGTGTTAATTACTTAGAGGGTGTTTGGGATTGAGTTTGGAATGCAAAAGTGCTTTTTGTCAAAAGTGCTTATTGGCTTATGACTTTTTGAAAAGGAGTTTTAAAAAAAGTGTTTGGATTAGCTTTTGGATGGTAAACGTCAAAAAGTCAATAGATTGTTATTTTTTTAAGTGTTTCGCTTAACTTATTGTGAATATTGGTTGTATGAGTGATAAATTTGTAATTTTTTTCCAAAAGTCAAAAGCCAAAAGCAAAAGCTAGGATTTCTAACTTTTCAAAACAGCTTTTTCACCCTTAAAAAACTAAAAGTCAAAAGTCAAAACAGAAAGTGCTTTTGAGTTACACAAACAGCTTATTGATTTATTAGCTTTTTCAAAAAGCTAATAAGTCAATAAGTTGGTATGAAACTCAATCCCAAACACCCTCTTAAATAATGACTTCAAATTCCTATAATTATGTACTATATTAATCTTACGACACTTCAATAGTGTCTGCAGCTAATTTACGCCCACACATAGAATTTCAACATGTACATATATCTATTTATTATTGCTATTTGAACACATATATATTATATTGTTTCTTAATATTGCTATTTATTTATTTATATAACTTTATTTTCTTTCAATTTAACCACCAAACTTTTATCTTTATAGGATTTAAAACTTTAGTCATTAACTTTTAGCTTAACTTATTTTCTTCTAATTTGACCATCAAACTTTTAGTTTTTTAAGATTTCAAACTTTGACCACCAATATTTTAGCTTTTAGGATTTCAAACTTTGACCACCCAACTTTGGCCACTAACTTTCTTACTAATTTATGTACTTTATTTTCTTTCAATTTGACCACCAATTTTGACCGCCAAAGTTTTAGCTTTTAGGATTTCAAACTTTGACCACCCGACTTTGGCCATTAACTTTCTTACTAACTTACGTATTTTCTTTTCTTTCAATTTGACCACCAAACTTTTAGCTTTTAGGATTTCAAACTTTGACAATAACAGTCACTTAATATTATCTTTTATGTCCACGAAACCGTCCACAATTACGCGAAAGAATGCAGGAAAATCGTTGCCCATAGTGCTACTAAACACTTCTGCACAACAAACGTACCCCGCCGCTTTACGGCGGTTAACAAAAACCCTAGTTATATTTATTTTAAAATCCAGTATCAAACAAAAACATGAATAGTTTTTACATTTGATTGACTATAAGTTTTCTTACTTTATTGTTTTAAGTTTTCAGTATTGTAAATAGTCCATTTATAATGCCATGTTATTTTTAATGGTCTTTTTTCTTTAATCTTATTTGTTATTACCATGGTTGCAGAACTTGCTAGGCGCTACCAACTCGGTTAACTGGGGAGTTGCGAGTACTCGGCCTAGTCGGCGAGTACTCGGGGGTCGAATCGGCCTATGCGGGGAGTACTCGGAATACTCGGCAACTCGCCTATACTCGGTGACCCACCCTGTAGTGAGTACTCGACGAGTAATCGGTCAATTCGGATGACTTTTGCAACTATGGTTATTACTATTATGATTCTTAATATTTATTTACGAAGTTCTTTTATTTATTACTTTTAATTTTTTTGTTGTTATTGTTATTATTTCAATGTTTTTTAGTGACATTATTAAATTTTTTGTAAGTTATGCAATCTGTATATTGTTTATTATTTCAATGATTTTTACTGATATATTATTCGAAATTTTATTTATATATATTTTTTAAATTGTTCTTATTATTTCTTTTATATTAGACTACTTATTACACTATGTATTAATTATATAAAGATACAATTATCAAAATTCTATGTGAGGGCGAGTTACTGTAGCTATCTCGCGGCTATTGTTCTTCCACGTCTGAAAATGCAGTCAAAGCAACGGTGTGGATCCTTCTTTGCTGTCCTTTATGCCCCCTCTGTTTCAGTCCACCTGTCCCTCCACGTTTGCATCCTCATCCGGTTTGGCTCGCCGCCTTGCTGCTTCTCTTATCAAATGCCTCTGACCCCTACTTTTGGTCACTGTTAGTCGTGCTCTCTGTTGTTGCCGGCTTCTTTTGTGAAACCGTTGGTAGCGGCGGAGATAGTGTTGGTATTGAACCGGCAGCGGTAAAGGTTCCGTGCCTGACTTTGATGGTTTGATTGTTGTCTACGATGTTAGATACTTATCGAGTCCAGGTCTGTCCACTTCTTTCTCTCTCTCTCTCTCTCTCTCTCTGTCGTGTTTCTGTCTCTACCGAGCACATCCATAGGTGTGTGCTTGAGTATAAATAATCAGGGAAGGTGATTTAGGGTTTTCGATGTTTTGTTGTTCGGTTGCAGGGTCGCCGGAGGTCCGCCATAAATTCTTTTACTTTCATATACAACGACGTTATGAGGTATTCTTCTACTGCTTTGTTAATGAAGTTATACCAACGATGTTTCATAAAGTTACTTTCTTTGTGATATAGTACTGGGTGTAATTGTTTTCACTATTTAAGGCAAATTGATTGTCTTGCTGTTGGTTATATTTGTCGGCTATAGATTGGTATGACCATTGTGACCTTTGCTTTGCCGTCTATGATAGCTATGCCGCTTTTGGTTTCGCACGTCATTCACCTGGTATGTGATAAGTACCGATCGGATAGAAACCCGTTGAGTGGTCAAGCTCAAGAAAATAGAGAGAATACTAGAAGAATTTTAGAGAGAGTATTAGACTAATTTTTCTGCATATCTTTATTCTCAAAACAAAAAGCCTTTATAGGCCTACAAGTAACAACTACAATGAAAGCTATAAACTAAATTATTGGAACATAAAACTCACTATCTTAATTAACTTTGACTCTAAATAAATTAACTTTGACTCTAAATAAAAGATTTGACTCTAAATAAAAGATAAATAGAAACAAATGTAGCATTAAGCCATCCATGTTCAACATGAAATCATGAGTTGAGTGGCACATATCATTCCCCACCGCTTCAAAACGTTCTTGTCCTCAAGAACGGAACGAGTTTGCCATGGTGGCCGCCATTCGGTCCTTTGCGCGGCATTCAATGTAATTTTATTGAACCGCCATGGTGGGTGCCACTCCCGTTTCCCAATTATTGATGATTTAGTATCATTTTTCATTAGTTCGGGACTTTGCTTCAGTGAGACTGTTGAATTGTGTTTGTACGTATCAAGTTGTTCACCTACACATTCTTGACTTTTGGATCCCACAGTTTGTTTCGAAGAAGAATCAACAACATCTTTATTTGTCTCATGAGGGTTTTGACGAAAGATGTATAGAACACCTCATTTCCTTCCTTTCCTGTTGCCTTAAATTTAAATGAAGGTTTTTGATGAGATACTTCGGTAATATCTTGTTCACAATCAAAAGTCCCCATCAAGAAAGAACGTATTTTATTCTCCAGAGTTGGTGGTGGTGTTGCTATTAGTATTGGTTTGGTGGTTAGTGTGGTTTTCGATGGCGGTTCGGCAACAGTTTGTGGTGGTGTGCCGGAAGTAGGAGACACGGTTGGTGGTACGATGGCGGACACGGGTGGTAGGGGTGTAAATGGAGGAGGTGAGGGTGTCGAGGAGGTTTTTATGGCTAGTTGTGGTGGTGCGGCAGTGGGTGTCGGTTGCGGTGTAGAAAAAATGGTGGTGTAGGTTGCCCATCTTCGGGACTCGTTTTTGAGAAGTTCCCTCATCTCAAAAAGCGTCGACTCGATTCGAGCCATTGTAGCATTCCATTCACGGGCGTCCATAGGGGTGGATCAAGACCGCTCTGATACCACTGATAAGTACCGATCGGATAGAAACCCGTTGAGTGGGTCAAGCTCAAGAAAATAGAGAGAATACTAGAAGAACTTTAGAGAGAGTATTAGACTAATTTTTCTGCATATCTTTATTCTCAAAACAAAAAGCCTTTATAGGCCTACAAGTAACAACTACAATGAAAGCTATAAACTAAATTATTGGAACATAATACTCACTATCTTAATTAACTTTGACTCTAAATAAATTAACTTTGACTCTAAATAAAAGATTCGACTCTAAATAAAAGATAAATAGAAACAAATGTAGCATTAAGCCATCCATGTTCAACATGAAATCATGAGTTGAGTGGCACATATCATTGTGTTGTGGTTCCAACAAATTAACTGTTGGCCAAAAGAAAATAGAAAGAAACTAGATAGAACTTTAGAAAGAATAATGAGACTAATTTTTTGCATATATTTCTTCTCAAAGCAAAGAGCCTTTATAGGCCTACAAGTAAGAACTACAATGAAAGCTAGAAGCTAAATTATTGGAACATAACACTCACTACCTTAATTGACTTTGATTTTAAATAAATTAACTTTGACTCTAAATAAAAGATAAAAATGCAAAGCACTAATTAAGCCATCCATGTTCAACATGAAATCATGAGTTGAGTGGCACATATCATTTCCCACCGCTTCAAAACGTTCTTGTCCTCAAGAACAGAACGAGTTTGCCATGGTGGCCGCCATTCGGTCCTCTGCGCGGCATTCGGAGCAATCATAACCAAACCCCACGGTGGCCGCCACTCTTCAATGTTTTTACCGTAGGTACCAACATTCTTGATGGGTTGGTCATGCCAAAAAGTAGCAAGGCATAACATAGATAGATCCTGTTTTTTTATCAAATTGAATTTGAAAACAACCTAACAAGGGATTATCAAAGGCAAACTTCGAGACCCATGCACTAACAATTTTTGTTGTTTGTGATGTTTCAGCAACACTTGATGGCTTTAACGGCTTACTCATGTTTTCCATTGGAGGTTGATTTTCACCCTCAAGAGGATCGACTGAAATTGGGAGATTGGATGAACTTGTTTATGTGGTGGTGCGGTATTAAGGGATGGTGGTCTTGGTGGTGCGAGGGCGGAAACGGTTTGTGTTGGTGTTGATGCAATCGTTGCCTTGGCGGTGGTGGAGTCTCCTGTAACGGAGGGGAGAGACCATGGCGGCGCGGTATGGGCTTGAAGGGCATCCTGCACAGTTCGGATCGATCGGAGCTCATTGAAGATTGTTTGAAGCTGTGACTCGAGTCTCATAAAGGATTCATTCATCCATTGATAAAACTCAGTTTCAGATAGAGTTTGAGCGACCATGATGCACGGTGGATCACGACTGCTCTGATACCAGTGATAAGTACCGATCGGATAGAAACCCGTTGAGTGGGTCAAGCTCAAGAAAATAGAGAGAATACTAGAAGAACTTTAGAGAGAGTATTAGACTAATTTTTCTGCATATCTTTATTCTCAAAACAAAAAGCCTTTATAGGCTTACAAGTAACAACTACAATGAAAGCTATAAACTAAATTATTGGAACATAATACTCACTATCTTAATTAACTTTGACTCTAAATAAATTAACTTTGAATCTAAATAAAAGATTTGACTCTAAATAAAAGATAAATAGAAACAAATGTAGCATTAAGCCATCCATGTTCAACATGAAATCATGAGTTGAGTGGCACATATCAGTATGCAGCCATGGCAGAATTATCTGTGAGATATTTCACGTCTTGGCGGGGCAACCGACGGATTCACCCGCGACCTTTGGTACTGCACCTCATCCGATTTAACTGTGTCCATTGACTTCTGTTGCGCACATCCACATCTGATCGATCAGCTTTGAAAATCCAGGTAAGATGTCTACAGCGCCTAAGAACACAATCCGAAACAACCTAACTGAACCAAAAGCCGCCTTTAAAAGTTTAATACGTGGATCGATTTAATTTCAGTAGTCATATTTCATTTCAGTTGGAAAATACAGTTGCGTGTTAATAGATCCGCTGTTATTGGCGTTGAATTTCGATTTGTCATTGGGTCCCTTATGTTTTTGTATAAATGCATGAAGTAAAGAGACAAGCATAAGACTTAAAAAATCTTTTAAAATAAACAAAGATTTACTTATTATATTATTTAAATACTATTTAATAGTGAGGTAATTGAACAGTACTAGGCAGGTGTCTGGCACCTTCTCATTGGAGCGCCACATCTAACCTAAAGTTGACAGGCACACACTTGGGTATCCCTCTCTATGCGTCTACAACATAAGCCCTCTCCACGCTTCCACAACATAAGCCCTGTTCATTCTTAAATCACACGCGTTTCATCCACTGAACCTCTTCAAATCTGAGCTTCCATCCATCATCTTTGTTTTCAGCAACGTTTCTTTCTACTTTACACATCAATTATGCTTAAAAGATGTTTATTATAAATGAAAGACTTGTGATTTGAGAAAATTAACATATAAGCATTTAGCTCATGAGTTGGATCTTATTTTATACACCGATACACATGTACTCTTGCACACACATACTTCTATTCATAAAATAACAAATATAATCAAAGAGTCGTGTATCCAACTTTGCTATACATCTATTCAAAGTGCTTTATACAGGGGTGGGCCCAACTACGGGTCAAATGACCACACTTTTCTTAATTTAGGTAGCGTTTGGTATGATGTAATGAAAGGGGGAATGGAATAGACAATTACGAGATAATGAAAAATAGGGTGTTTAGTTGGTTAAAAGGAATGAAATCACCTATTCCATAAGGCATCACATTCCCTCAAAACCATTCCATCCACCCTCATGTTTTTTTTTTCATTCCATCCCTCAGCGCTGCCTTCACCACCTGCCCTTGTCACTCACCACAATTTCCTTTACTCACCACTACCGCACCACCCATCACCGTCGCCTCCTCCACCCACCATCGCCACTACTCAACATCGTCACCCACCCACCATCACTGCTATCCACCTCCACCCATCGCCACGATTTCCGCCACCCACCACCGCTGTCGCCACCACCCATCACCGTCGTCGCCATCCACCACCATGCAGCCGCCACACACCACCACCTACCATCACCATCACCAACCACCATCGCCACTATTCACCATCATCACCCACCCACCATCACGGTCATCCACCTCCACTGCCGCCACCGCCACCCCACCCACCACCCCCATCACCGCCACTGACCACCACCCACCACCGCCACTAACCACAGATTTTATTCCTTCGTCTTTTCCTGTCTATCCAACAACACAAAGTAATGTTTTCGTTTCATTCCCAATGGCAACCAAACAAGACATGAAATGTTAATGATCCATTCCATTATCTTGTCCATTCTATTACCTCATCCATTCCATTAATTACTCAATACCAAACATACCGTTAGTGTTTGATACTAGTTTTTTTGGCATTTAATACCCAAAAAGTGACTACGACTCATCAGCACTCGAAAAACAAAGAAAGAATTATTATATATCGTTTATATATACAAGCAAAGAGATAGTGACTTTACGAAGTATGTCCATGTGAAAAGTTTCAACCAATTTGTGAAGATATTTTTGTGTAGATATTTTGCCATCGCCTTTAGTATCTTCTCATATTATTCCCTTTTCACAAATCTTCCCTGCAAATAAATATCAACGTTATGATATAAAACTATAAAATAATTGTATATTGAATAATATTAAAAGTATGTTTTTATATATTTACAAGCACTTGAAAAATGTCTTAAAACATGATTTATAAGCTATATTATTTAATTCTTATTTGATTTATACATAAAGTTGTAATAAGTTATGACCTTGAGTCTTGGTCTTTTATCAGCATTGAGTTTTCGAACTTGATATCTTATCTTTCTAGAGTAGAGTCTGTTTTGACGTTTCTTTTTGTATTTGAGAACACTTGCTTCCCTTTTGGTCTTGGCTTCTTCCATCACAGGCACTTCTCCCATCTAAAATATTCAAAACTATTATAAATGTTTAGAAAAATGTATGCATATATTCAATTGTGTGTTTACTATATATGACATTATGTGTATAACAAGTTTGCAATAACTTGTAATCAAATGAAATGTACACAGGGGCGGACCTAGTGTATAACTAGGTGCCGCGTCCGTTCCTGCTCAACTTCGCGCGCATAGTGGAAAATTTGTTTTTTTTTTTACGAAATTTAGAAAACGTTGCTACTAAAATTAAAAAAATGAAAAACGTTACTACTGAAATTCATTTGTAGATCCGCCACTGAATGTACACACAAAATAAAGCAACTTACATATCTATTGTCGGATGTCGAATTCGAATGAGTAAAATCATCAGCCCGACAAGGACCACGGTTAGACCATGCATCGATAACCTCTTGGTAATTTAAGCTCAAATTCAAACACATTTTCTTCTCATTTTCTTCTCGATCTTCATCTTCTTCGTCTCCTTCCCAAAGCCCGAAAATCTCCCTTTTAATGTTTCCAATCAAATTGACCAAATATGCTCTTGATGTTCGGGCTTCATGTCTTGGTCACAAAGTACTCCTGAAGCTTGATCTTCCTCGTTCATCGAGATTTCGTCCCATTCTATCAAATGATCCCAACTGAATTCATCATATGTGCTTCTCATAACACCATTTTCGCGATTCTCTCCCGCTTTACTACCCAAATTTCCCTTGAAATCTGAAGGGATATCGTTGTTTGTTTCAAAGAACTCGTCGATTAAAGAATCGGGGACAAGTTGTTCTTCTTTCTTTGGAGATTTTAACAAAGAATTTGTCCCCATTTTTACAATGTGTTTGTAAGGATGTTGTTAAGAATAAAATGTGCATGAGATTGAGGTGTGGGTGAATATTATGGGGTTTGGGTTCGCTAGCTACTTGCTAGTGGTTGGCCTTTTTGGTTGGGTGGCATTGTCTTATCTTCAACTGATTGATAGGATATCGTCCTACGTGGCTGCTGTGAATAATATAAGGTCAATATATTTTTCATGTGTTAATATTAGTCTATGGTGTGGGTTGAAAAGGTGAAGAAAAAGGCACTAGTAATTTATCTCTATAGATTTACAGTTACATTGTTAAATTTAAACTAGTTTTTTTACTCATTGAGCGTTGCGGTGGCGTCAAAACTTAAAGTACCTTGAATTTATACCGTCAAATATTAGACCTGATCTGTTAGCGAACAAAATTTAGGTCAAAACGTAGACCAAATGAAAAAGCGCACAAGAATAAGTATGAAAAACGTATTACATTTGACCTGACTCATTATTGAGAGAACTTACTTCGAAATGTAAACCAACTTGGATTTATATTGAAACGTACTTAAAAATAAGCACGCAATAAAATAGTATTTTTTACGTTAAAGAATGGTACCACGCATTGCGGCGGAGTCAAAATGTAAAGTAACTCGAATTTATACCGCCTAGTGAAAACTAATTATATTTGACGCGATTTTTTTCGAACAAAATGTAGAACAATAAAAAATGCTCATAAAAATAAGGACGTAAAACTTAATGGGTCAAAATGACATTTTACACAGATTTAAAAAGATAATTGGGTGTAACTGACAATGTCAAAAGCTCTGAAGGTTTGAATTAAAAAAAACACAATGGTGGCCGTTATAAATAACTTTGTGCAGTTGAATTGTGTGAATTGATGAGAGCACCTTTTAAGGTGAACTTTTTAGAACACTTAACTTTATCATTTCTTCTCTCACAAAGATACTAGTGGGGTGCTCGTATGTTGCGGCGGAGACAACACTTTAATTGGTGATTTTAAGGGTGTGCATAAGTTGTTGTTCGGTTCAGTTCAGTTTTAAGCCTAATCATAACTAAAACCAAAACTTTCGATTAAAATATTTCAAAAACTGATTGGTTTAAATAATTTCAGTTTGGTTAATCGGTTGAAAACATTTGGGTTCAACCGGTTTTCGACTAATAACTAAAAATTTAACTTGAGCTGAAAATTTGACTTGAGTTGAGGTATTCAATTACGAAATTCAAACCGTTATCTCATGATTAAAACACACCGTTCATTATTGATATCTCGATTTTAATTTCTCGATTTCTACATAGTATTATCAAGTTTATAAAACCTTATATAAAGTACCTAAATGTATATAAAAAGTTATTATAACAAAATATGTAATATTAAGAATTGTTTTTTACATGTTTTGTATTTAATATGTTCAAAGAAATTATAGAATTGAATGTCATGAGCTCATAAAATCTCTTAACTCTTGACTTTCTATAGATTAAATATATGATGTTTAAGTACAAATTCGTCCCTAAAAATTAGTTATTACATGCATTGTATGTTGTATCATAAGCATTTAAACTTGTACCTCTTAAATTTTAAGAAGTCCTTTTCAAATGCTTTATAATATAGTATAGATATGCAATAGTTCTTCAACCATAAAACAATAAATAACCCAAATTCAAGACTACTAAAAGTAGAATGAAACAACCATTTTATGAAATAACTGGTTTCAAACCACTATTTGAATATAAATTAAAATATTATTTACGCTAAAGTAGCAGAATTCATATAAACTTCTAAGAATTGTACTAAATGCAAGGTTTTGAAACCCGGACCGGCCGGTCCGGGTCTATATGTTGGACCGTTCGTGCATTGAACCGGACGTTGAACCGTCGGACCAGCGGTTTGACCGGATTTTTTGGCGGTTGGACCGGGTTTGTGGGCGGTTCGACCGGTTTTTTAATTTTTTTGGTTTTGGTTCGCTTTTTGGGCCGGTTCATTGGGCCGGTCGAACCGGTGGACCGGTGACGACTCCGGTTCGACGTCTGGTCCGGTTCTGAAAACATTGACTAAATGTACCCACTCCGCTATCATTTTATTAAATTCTATGCATACACTAAATCACTCATGTTATCAGGGTACTTTTAAACATTCGTGATACATTCTAACATATAGTGGTTGCGTTTAATCGTCATTTTTATATGTTATCAACTTATAGCACATAAGTAATCATGATTTTAGAAAGCTATAACATGTTCTTGGTGGGTTACAACTTACAAACAAAAAACATGAAAAAGTTAAAGAAAAAATCTCATTACATAATCAAACTTGCCACTTGGCTCTCAATCTCTCATTGTATGATTCGCTAATTGTCTTATTAACAAGATGTAAGTGTATACAAGCTAATGTGGGGCTAGTCTACTTGGTAGACTAGAAGCATATGTTTCTTATAGGTAAGGTCCAAGGTTCAATCTTTGGCAAGTGTGTTGTAATTAGAATTATTTGTGTATTGTAACATTTGCTGTTAAAAAAAAAGTGTATAGAAGCGTTTAAAATGAATTTAGACACCAAACCATATATCCTTGTAAAAATGTTTCAAACTTTTTTCCATATTTTTGGCCCACCAAATTCTTATAGGCCAACTGATAGTGAACATACACACACTTTAGATATTTCTTGTCTAGAAGGATGGGCCACACTATCCTCATTAACTCGCAATCTCGCATTGACATATCAAAAAACCCATCGGGTTTCCGGGTCATCTGGATATAAACCATTAACAAAGTCTTTTAACACAACTTGTTTTTATAATCATTTTGGTCCTCACCCTCATTTACATCATTGACATCAATCTTTGCATAGGAGTTTGGGTCATAATAGGAGTACTTTGTTTGTCCTTTCACTTGTGCTTGGTTCCGTTAACTTTCTTCCATCCCTAGAGGTTAAAAAAACATGGTTTATGAATCCGAACCCGTTTTTACATGAACTAAAACCGATTATAGAACCGGTTTGAGAGAACCCGCTTGGGCCTGACCCGAACAATAGGGTTGGAATTGGTTTGAGTACTCATCCGTTGAGACCAGCCCAAATCACCTTATTGGGCTCAAAACCAGATTTGCGCACCTTTATTGATACCATGATTACCATCCCCACAATTTTGCAACAAACCTTCAATTCCGTGCTTCCATTTAAATCAATCATTGGGCTTTCAAACGACCCAACCATTAATGCCAGCTCTGCGCCTCACAGCCGAAGTAAGAGTTTAGCAAACTCATAGCAGATAAGGTTTTTTATAAAATTTACACAATACTCTATATTACACCCATAGGCCTATATGAGATCTAATACGAAAACTATATTACACTCATAGGCCTATAGGGGACCTATACTACCCCAAGGCCGATATACGGGACCTATACTACACAAATATGTCTCAAGAATTTTAAACCTAGACGTGAGCTCCTTAAACTTAGGCGTTTCAACACATATTTTCCTCTGAAGTTTTTTATTTTGCATGAGTTGTTCCTTAAACTTAGACGTCTCCAATGATTATTTTGGTAAATACCCTTGTTTAATGTTCATTTTGGTGGTTTTCTCTCTAAAATTAAACTAGTCTTATACTTTTATTTAACAACATCAAAATGAAGTCTTACACGACATGTTGCTCCTTTTGGGATTCAGAAAAGAAAAAGAGTAAAGTACACAGATAGTCTCGATCTGTGATTTTACAAACTTTTGGAAATAGTCACTAACTCTGAGAACTTACACATATAGTCCAAATTTTTGCAATTTGTCACACTTTTGGTCTATATATGTCATCTATTTTTAGACACAAAAGATGTTACAAATTGCAAAATTAAGACGTACTAACTATATAATTTCTCATACATAAGGACTATTTTTAATTTTTTTATAAAACCACATGGACTATCCAAGTACTTTAGTCAAAGAAAAAAATGATTCATCGGTTATCACTATCAAAAGTTATCCGATGGTGACGAAAAAATCATAAAATTTCAACATCAAGATTCCAAAAAATAGTATATAAGCTGAAACATGCCCCGTCTCAAAGGGCGAGAATAGTGTGTGAAATAACATGGATGGATTTGATGGTATTCAAATTTTTGACACAGTTTGTACAATGAAGAGAAGCTCAAAATGCGCATTATTCATTTATTTCAAGAAATAGTTTGGCATTTAGTACAAACGGATTCTAAGATAAGTTTATCAATCAATAAAAACATATTTTTTTAATATAAATTTGGGATTCTCATGGGCATGTTATCTTGGTTTACTAGGACAAACATCATGAGTACACTTTTGAAACAAATGGACACATGGTGGTCTAATATCAATTAAATAACAAATAAAACAAGTTAAACGAAACCAACTAAAAAGACTACACTCTAGCATTCTGAGTTGATCTTCGTTAGCAACTTGGAGTCTTTATAAGTGTTGAAATGTGTCTGTCTCCAATTTAATGTCAAACATATAATTTGTATAAAATGGTTTCTAACTTCTTTTGCTTTGTTTTTTTATATTTGGATTAGTTGATTGTTGGGCCGGTGGCTATTAGGCTCGTGGATGTTGTTGGGCTTATGCTAATCAGTCAAGTGGGCCGTTATTATTGGACTTATGGTTGAGGCGGTGCTGTACTGCTGTGTTTAAGGCCTTGCTATATAAATGAGGGATTCTTCCATAAACCACCCAGTCATAATATTTTTCATCTCGTTAGTTTTCTTTCTCTTAGGCGATTAGGGTTTTCTCTTTGTCTCTTGTATCGTCTGGTATTTGGTTTGTAAGTATTTCTTTGTATTTTGTTATAATCTCAACCGATCTAATCATCAGTTGAGATTAAGACTTTGTATCTTTTCTGGATTCGTTTATTGTTGAATCCTTGGGTATTTGGGGGTAATCTTTGGGCTGGATAATAATAAGATTGTCACCTTTTTGTCGCTATTTCTGTGTGTTATAATCTTCTTGTATGTTGTTGAGATTGTGGTTGATGAGTATTGTATTTGATTCTGTATTATAAGCACAAACTATAAAAGTTAACATGGTATCAGAGCCATGGTTGGCTCTATTTAAAGTTTAGGGATTAGATTCTGATCATCTAGGGTTTCAGTTCCTAAGTGTCTTGGCTATAGTTATCAACTGGTTGAAGGAAGAATCCTGTTGGATGCGTGAAAATAGTGTAATCGCTTTGACTGGAGAAACGCTAGGAGTTCATACACAAAGAAATCTATTATGTTATTGTAGGGGTCTGAGTTGTCTTTTGGTGCATATCATACCATTGGTGTTTATGGTGTTTTCTGTGCTCTGTTCCGCTGCAAGTCTGATAAGATTTCTGGATTGAAGACTTCTGGTTCGTTTTTTTTTCTTCGTCTTCTAAAACCTGCTGTAAGTACTTCTAAACTATATGGTTGCTGGAGTTTTGTTGGTCTTCTTTCCCTAATTTTGTTAACATTTCAGTCACAAATTATATGTGTTGCATTTAATCAGTTTGCATATGTTTATGTGTTTCTGACTGTTCTTGTTTGTTCTGTGGCATTTGATCCGTCTACATTTGCTTAAGTGTCTCATTGCTCTTGTTTGTTCTATATGTATTTGTGATTTTAGTATATATATATTTTTTTTAATAATCTGTATTTGTTGTTTCGAGTAGTTAGTGTATTCTTGTCTTCGTTTGATCATGAGATCTAAATTTGGGAAACTAACCAAAAAAAAAGAGTTTCAATTGAATATTGAGATTTTAAATGATTCTTGTTTTTTAAAACTATTTTACCAAATGGTATGTTCAGGCTAGATCCCGTGGTTTCATGAGAGTTTTTTGTTGTGGGATTAAAAAGTAAGTAATCAAAACTTGTATAACACCACGTTAAAAAAAAGGACATGCTAATGATTGATCCAGTCAAGTTTAGATCGATTGTTTTGATTCCGATTTTGTGTATTTTTATATTATAGTCGTATCAAATTAGTGTTGCATGAAGAATTTTTTTTTGGTGTATCTTTGTGTCCTTGGTTTTGTTGCCTGCTCCTTTCTACCTATATGAGAAACATCGAGCTGTGTAGTATTCATCTTAGTCTTCTCTCTTGTTGAACTTTACAAAAGACTATTTACACATAATAGTTTATGGTGTTTTGCTTTGATCATTGGTTTTCTCTGGTATCTAGGAGTATATCTAGTATTTTTATTTCTTTGATCATATCGATTACATGTCTGGTCTTAATCTTGTGCTCTGAGCTTTGTTACTTGCCATGTTTGTTATAGTGACATCTAAAGTCCATATGTTGGCCACTAGTTTGATGGTTTAAGTTTGTGCTGTTATGGACTTCAACTCAGTGAACCGATTGCTTTCACTACCATATACACAACTATATTATCTATCTGTTGTTGACTAGTCTATGTATACCTTTTATTCAGAATTTTGAGGCTTGCTGACATTCTATTATTTGATTATTAAAAACAAAAGAATTCTTGGTCCTTATTTTTGAAATAAGATTCATGTTTCTTTAAATTACTAAACTGATGTAACTCTATTTCTAGTATTGATCTAATTATTTATTTTTTGAAGAGTTTTTTACCAATTCCATGATAAGGATTGCATTCTCATTAGATCAAACTTGAACTATAACTTTTGACTATATGCCATAGTTTTTTTTACATGGTCTACATATGTGATATGTATGGATTAGATTTCTTATTTTTATACAGGCTATTGTGTGTATAGGTTGTATCTTTGTGCAAGGGTTTTAGGTGTCAGATGCTTTCTTGTCTTATCGGTAGTAGAATGAGAAGATTGATTGTTTTTTTATCATGGTTGGTAGTGCTACATAAAAAATCATAGCTACTTTTCAGAAAAAAATTAGTTAGTGAGTTTTAATTTTTTACCTCTTGTTTTTTATTGACAAGTCTTTTATGAGGTGTTTTTTTGTTTGTGTATGCAATTTGTTTTTATCATTTTTAGGCCATACTATATAAGGTTAACCCGATCAAGATTGAGGGGGGGCTTTGTGTCTTCATCAATCTTGATATGTCTCCGTCATTTTGATATGTCTTTGTAAATCTTGTTCTTCAAATAAGGAGTTTTTTTAAAAGGGAAGGAAAATATTTTTTATTATGATTCTGGTATGTATGGTTGTCTAGTTTATGTCTTGGTTAATAAGATTTTAGATCAAGATTCGTGGTTTTTTTTGTTTTCTAAGTATGAGTGCTCTTGTATTGAATGAAAAAAATTATTCAGATAAAATTCTTATAGGTTTGAATAGTAATTTTGTTGTTTGATGCATAATCATAATATTCTCAGTTTTATAAGTTTTGGCTTTAATATGTGATTCAAGTTTTCAAATATGTTCTGCATTGTGTAGGGGTTGTGTGCCTGGTTATGTGTTCTATATTACTATTAAATCAGTCTTTATGATATGTTCTATGTGTCTTGAACTTTGATTCTTTATCAAAGTTGCTAGTAGTAACAGTCTCAAGTTTTATTGTTGTTCCCAAATCTTTGTTTTGGATTATCTAATTTCAATTTTGTCTCAAACAATGATAAAAATGTCTTTCGGCAATGGCCGTGTCTTGATGGTTTTTTATTCCTTGAAATCATATTATGAACGTTTGTTTGACCCGTATTTCGTATGGTCTAAAAGCTTGTTTTCTGGTTAGTCTAACCGTGTGGTTTAAGTATTTAACCAGTAGTATTGTCAAGAGTATTCTTGAATATGTTTGGCAGCCTTGTATGATTTCTCTTTTGTGAGATATATTCTTTTCTGGTTGAAAATCATGTGATTTTGTGCTTAATCGGAATCCTCGTTGGCTGTGTCTTTGTTTAGTCTGGTATAGGTTATTCTTATTGTTACCAGACTTATTTGTCTTTGTTTAGCCTGTATAGGTTATTCTTATTGTTACCAGATAATCTCTTGTGAATCTTGTGATTCAGTATTTCTTTATGAGTTGTAAAAGTTTTGCTTGAATCATATTAGTCTTTATGCATGTTCGTTACAAGCTCTCTTGATATGTTTCTTGAAAGGTTGTAAAAGGTGTTGATCAAGTCAAATTAGTCTTTAAGTGTTCTTCACATGTATTATCGGTCAGGCGTTGTTCTGAATTCTTAAAAGTTGTATGGTTCTTTTGTTCTCTTATGAGATATGTTTTCTGATAGTTTTAATAGAATCATATGTTTTTTTGTCTTAATCATAATATTTTTTCTCTGATTTCTTTTTTCCTATGATGTCTCGGGAACTTGGTGGGTCTTACGGCCTGTTTTGTGTATTAGTAGTGGATTTTAGTCCATTTGCTAGTTAAAAGTCATGTGACTTTAAGTTTCGTCAAATGTGTGTCTGATGTTGTTTTGCAATCATATGTTTTTGATGTATTTGGAATATGTTGTATGATTGTTTTCTTCTATGGTGATTATAGCTAGTTGTGTGTGTGCCTTGTGGCAATCTTTGAGTGTACTCTTTGTCAACGGTAAATATAAAAGTTTACTATTTGATTAAGAATATGTCTAAGTTACCTGTGTTGGAAGAAAGTTATTATTAAAAGTTTTTTATAACCTGGATTATAAATGGTTTCTTTACTAATAACTTGCTATAATTCATTCTTGTGATATGTTGATCAAAATTTTATTCTCAAAACATGTTTTGGTCATGTCTTATTTGCTTGAAAGTTGTGTTTGAAAATTAAGGTATTTTCAAAT
Organism: Ambrosia x helenae; assembly: GCA_030844895.1. Lineage (NCBI taxonomy): Eukaryota > Viridiplantae > Streptophyta > Magnoliopsida > Asterales > Asteraceae > Ambrosia > Ambrosia x helenae. Next base: position 20,413 of record JAUTDX010005645.1, read on the forward strand.
GTTCGATTCGAAAGATTTAAAAAGGTTTGTTCTTTAAATGAGCTTGTTTTTAATTGTTGACATAAGGGAAAATTTAAATGGAGGATTTAGTGGTTTTGTTAGGAATATTTTTTTTTGAACCTCCACTTTATTTTTGAACAAAATATGAATGTTAAGCTTCTTCGAGAAGTTTGCGAGTTTGCGTCTCCATGAGCAGGGTTTTGACTTGACTATACGGTTTAAAGATATTTTTACTTTAGAATGGTTTTCAGCATGTTTGTGTTTTGAGGTTTTTCCTAAAAAAGGTTGCTCTAAAGGAATTTGCTGGTTGAGTGGAGCATTGTAAACGCAATTTGAAGAAGTGAAGGAATTTGTTATATGGAGCTCAATGAGGCCAGTGGGTGTTTCTTTCGTTTAATCAACATCATCCTTCACAAGTGTCAGGGAAGTTCTGACTTTACTTTGTTATTTTACATTTGGTATTTGGAAGTTCTCTGTTTTATCTAGCCTTCATCCAAGTCATTGTTATATGGCTAAAAGAAAAGTTAAAGGTTTTAAATGTTAACTTGGTTTTATCAAAATATGTTTTTTTTTTCATGTTTTAACGTGTTTGCCTATTAAAATTGAGGAGGGGTCAAACATATAATTTGTATAAAATGGTTTCTAACTTCTTTTGCTTTGTTTTTTTATATTTGGATTAGTTGATTGTTGGGCCGGTGGCTATTAGGCTCGTGGATGTTGTTGGGCTTATGCTAATCAGTCAAGTGGGCCGTTATTATTGGACATATGGTTGAGGCGGTGCTGTACTGCTGTGTTTAAGGCCTTGCTATATAAATGAGGGATTCTTCCATAAACCACCCAGTCATAATATTTT